>CANUEX010218380.1:0-191396 GCA_948099535.1 Jatropha multifida | reverse complement strand
TCAAAAATATCTGATTCGGGTCTAATTTAAATTAATTCGGTCCAATTAAAGAAATATTGGTCCGATTTTATACAATTAACGGTTATTCAATAAATTTTCGGGCGAACCAAAAATGATTTTCGATTCCCATAATATTACGTGGTGTAATATTATTGGCTAATAATTTACAATTTAAATTTAAATGGGAATGTTTCGAAATAAAAATTTCAGGGTATTACAGTAGCTAATTTGAATATTATTTTATTTTGACTCTGTTAACCTCGGAGAAATAAATATTAATAAATTTTTTATATTAATATTTTATTTATAGTTTATTTGGAAATTTAATTCATATCTTTTATTTATATAGTAATTAGAATAAAAAGTAATATATTCCCTTTCAAAATAAAAAAAATATACATTATACATAAAAAGAAACTATATTCTTAACGGTCATTTTGCATTTTAACAGCAATTACCTATTGAAATATTACAAACACCAAGTTTAAAAGTTAATTGATATCGGCCACTAGTTATCGACAATTGTTACCAACTTTCTGTTCGTATGAACAACGAAACCCAATAAGCCTTAAATCCACTAAACACGCATTGAATTTAACTCTCTAAATTGATAATTATATTTTTTAGTGAAAATTATTTTTTTTTTCTCTAAACAAGTTTAAATATGAGATGTTATACTTGATTTGCATATTTGATTATTATTTTTCCATTTTTGTTTTTTCATCCTTACCTAAAACCTGAACTTAAGGTAAAATCAACATAAATGGAAAGTATAATATACACAAATCTTTCCTACCAAAATATATGTACGTATTTATACACTTACTAAAGAAAGATAAAAAATTTATCATATGGACCGTGAAGAATAATTTGAAAATAAAAAATTAGTTAGATAAGTATTGGCTATCTACTATATATATTGTGCATTTCACGTGACTGTTTTTGTTAATTTAGTTAAATAGGTATATATAAAAATAATGAATATTTCATTGAGAATTTTATACAAATATTTAATTCCCATAATGGATTTGAAACATTTTAATTAATTTAAAATATATAATTAATAAAAAAGACATGCGCGGTGTTCGCCAATGATTTTTTAAATAGTTTTTACCGTTTTGATTAGTCGACACACTAAATGCTATTTAAGTTATTTTGTAACATAACATTTAAATTAATTTATAGAGATTATAATAGCGTTTAGTGAAAAAGTAAACTCATGTAACATTTAATTTTCAGCATATCATGAAAAGTTACTCAAATACTTAACACTAAAATAGCTAAAACCACCAAAATAGCTAATTTTGCCGAACATACTAAATGTATTGTTTGAAACGGTAAGAGATCTCAATTTTCATAAGAGTGAGAACATAAGTTTAATCTTCAGAAAATGCACTTTATTGAAACAGCTAAAACTTTTAAATTCTACAATTTAAGAGATATTATACCGCTCGATTATATATATATATAAAGATGAAGATCATGAAAGTGATAGAGAAGACATGTAATGGTGTAAGAAACCAAAATAAGAAAATGTTTTACGTGTAGATTAGTTGGAAAATGACAATCAACAACATAAATATTGGCATTAACATGATCCTAATGTCCATAACAAAAATTTATCTGCCACTAAATTTCATAGTGGAAGAAGATCTTAATCCATTTTTCTCCATATATAGTAAAAGATAAAATCCAATTTTGATTGAGTTCTACGTGTCAAACACTCTGCTGCAATGGCAAATACGTGAATAGATGAGGGATTGAGGAAGAGGAAGAGGAAAGTTGGCCGAGTCGACCAAGTACCGACTCTAAAGTCTTCCTTTTGAAATTATAAATGAAATAAAATAATCAAATTGTGTGCTGCTAGTGGGGATGGTCCTTACCCCTTCCAATGGTGGACTTGCTTGCAACTTGAACTCTGTGTGTTTCTCATTTCCTGAGGTCCCACCAAAGCAAATTGTGTGAAGCTTGCCCTCCCTTATTTTTTACTTACAGAAAAGAAAAAGCTTTAAGCCTCTAATTAGTTGTTAATCATCTTCCAATGTTTAAATTAGAGGTGGTGAAACCATTCTAGTTCAGTGAACCCACGATTTCAAATCAATTTTAATTTTAATAATTAAAGAACATAATTAAAATTAAATATATTTTATCATATATTTCAAATCAAGATTGTATTTTTTTATTTTTTATATAAATGATTTATTACTAAATTTTCTATAAAAAAATATATAAACATATTAATTTGTATCCTATAACTGTATACAGTTTTCTAAATTTTAAATTGATTTCTTCTGAGTTTTAATTGAATTGATTCCGAATCAAATTGATAATCTATTATTTAAATTCTAATTACTTATCTTATCACATAAATTAATTGGCAACACATACTAGGCATGTGTAAAGAGCTATTGAATTCGATTTTTATTAAACGCACTTATAAGGAGGGAGGAAGACCCTTAATTATGACTAATTCCGAACTGGATTAGGCGTCCCTTTTAAGAGAGAGGTGAAGAGCCTTAACTGTAACTAACCTCGAGCCGAATTACGGGTCTTTAATAATAAAATCTGAATATTAGTGATTTAAAAAAAAACGGCTACTGGCGGCAACCAATGGTAGTTCAACTTCCATTGCTTGTGTGTAGGTCAACTTCCATTTCCTTTAATAGAGTTGACCACATTCTTTTGTACAACTTTTAGTGCATGCAACCAACGTTATCTAAATAAATTTTTAAGGCCAATATTTATAATTTACAAGTAATTAGGTATAAATGGTAAGTTATTGAATTTGCTTGAAAATAACTTAATTTAGATAAGTCAATTAAAAACATAAACCACTATTAGGGTGATTGACTGATGTTTATAGTGGTTTTGTACAACATTCAATCACGAACTCAACTGACTAAGAATTAAATTTCAAGGGTCTAATTGATCCAAATTAAAATAATAGGGCTAAATAGATTAAAGTGCACAACTAAATTGAAACAGTCCAAATCAGTAATTTTACCTTCTTAAATGAATTGATGTAGTTGAAAAATCAAATCGATATGTTTAAACATAGAATCACTTCAGTTGAACTTTTTGAATAAAAATTTGCAAAATTTCTTTATAACAATCAATTATTTCGCTTATCAGATATTCTTTACACAAAACACAATTAAAATTGATCAACCAAATATCGAAAAAAAAGAGATTAAAGTACATAAATTTTAAAATCCACAAAAGCCAAAATTTGGCTTAAAGATGATTGGTATTAATGTTTTGACTTATAAATATTAAATAGTAAGATTTAAAATTATATAAATTAGATTGCATAAAATTAATTAAATACTTCAATGGGATTTACTAAAAGGCATGCATCCTTTGGCATTTGTTAAAAGTCAAGCTTCATGCCAAATAAGATGACCTCAATAGTCATTCATGCCCTTTTTTTTTTCTACGATGGCCATATTGTGCTTAAGTGAGTCAGTCAATATGACATTTCTGGAAAAAAAATATCAAAACGACACACTTTAAAGACTTTGTCAATTTCTCAATTAGTAGTATACCAAAATTTCAAGTTAAGGCTATTAGGAGTCATTACTATGACACTAGGACAACTAGTTTGATGACTCAATGTTTGGATTCAAGCCATTACAATGATGTTAAAGCAACCATCATCACCTCCAATATTTGTATGAACTGCCTCTAAAATTGACAAGTTAAATAAAAAAATAAAGCATGATATAGTAATAAGTGCATATACGATTTATGATAAATATAGGTTTGCGAATTTCGTTTCTCTAAATACTAAAAAAAAAAATTAGAGGACGTTAACATATAATAATAAAATATATTAAATGATAATATTAGACTTTTAAGTACACCGTTAATATATGGTAATAAAATATAAATGTTTAAAATAATGTATTTGAATTTAAGTAAACTATAAATGTTTAAAATTTTGGGAAAAAAAAGTGTATTTGAGCATCACAAGAGGACTAAATTATAATTCACCTCCAAAGAGGAAAAAATATCGAGGGTACCCCAGACCTAGAAATACAATCTTACAATCTCCTTCCTTAATACTTTGAATTTTGGACATTGAGCTTTTTAACTGAGCTGCAACGTATTTCTGTACTTCAAACAAATAGTTGCCGTGAACATTGAAAACCCTAACCTGTTGTGCGTGTCTATCTCTCCAACAGAGCGCGCGAATTTGCTACCTGCTACAGCAAAGAATGACTCTAGAAATCGAAGCTCGAGAGTAAGTTATCTTCAAAATTTGATTCAGTTTCTACCCTCATTCACTCAAATTCGTTGTTTTCCTTTTCGCTTAATCACACTTTAAACTTGCTGTTTTAGTTTGACTGATATGCGTTTTATATACTCATTTCTGATAAATTTTTATTTCAGTGTTATCAAGATTGTGCTTCAATTCTGCAAAGAAAATTCACTGCACCAAACATTCCAGACATTGCAGAACGAGTGCCAAGTCTCGCTCAATACAGTAGATAGTATTGAGACATTTGTTGCCGATATCAATAGTGGAAGATGGGATGCCATATTGCCTCAAGTGGCTCAACTTAAGCTTCCTAGGAATAAATTGGAGGACTTGTATGAACAGGTATGTGCCGTAGGTTTGTTAATGGTCTCCTGCAGCTGCATTGGGTTTTTGGATTTCAGCATTCGCATCTGGTTATAGTTTTATAGGAATTGTTTTTGCTTTTGTGTTTCTTTGTCGGAAGGTTCTTGTCAACCCATTGTTTTTTAAATGACCTAATTCTCCAAAATTTATCGCCTGAATTTCTAGCCAACTGGGGTGTTTATTTGTATTTATGATATTGAACCAGTAATTGCTATAATTTGACAGAAGGTTTCTATATGCTCTAAATTGAATTTGCAAATTAGTTTTGGCATGAATTTGCTGTATAGTTCAATAAAAAAAGGGAAAGTGGAATACCGGCCAATGTAATCAATGATAACTGTGATATCTCTATGTTATTCATAAGCGTCACCTAATTTTTAGTTGAGCCTTTTCAACAGTTGGTACAAAGTCATTGTTTGCATTTGAACCGTCCTCAATGAGGTGCTTGTTATATAGTCTAGGCCATTGCTGTTTTTCCTTCCCATCCAACTTTGGCCTCAATATGAGCTTGAGCCGAAACTTACTAGAGCAAGGTCCCAAGTCATTCGTGCATTCATTTTGTCAACTATGAAGCACTTTGTTGCCATAGTATTTCTTTCAAGTACGTTTCTATTTTCCTTTTTTTTCCCTAAACTATTTGATGTTGCAGATTGTACTAGAAATGATAGAACTTCGAGAGTTGGACACGGCACGTGCCATTTTAAGACAAACTCAGGCAATGGGTGTCATGAAGCAGGAGCAACCTGAGAGATACTTGCGACTTGAGCATCTCCTAGTCAGAACTTATTTTGATCCAAATGAGGTTAAGAATGGCCTTTTTTTTTCCCATTGCTTTTTATACAGTGCTTTCTTTTCTCCAATTATCTTTTATGTTCAATTGGAACTTTATCTAATGGTTTATGTGAGTCTTTATTTTTCCTTTTATCTATATTCGAACATTTATTAACCTATAATGATCTGTGGTTTGCCTGTTGGTGGATAGTACTTAATCTCTTTATGGATGTGAAAGATGTTTTAATTCATTATAAACATTATACAAATGTATATATATGCCTGAATTTACTTATCCTTTGTGTTGGTTTGTGCAGCCAAGTGAGGGTTTGATAACTGCCAATCATAAAATTGAATTCTTGATCATCAATATCATATTGTAGTATAGTTATTTAGTCTTCAGAATTCCTACATATGCTGGTCTTATCAGAGTAGCATAATGTAGGTAACATTATGGAGGTTGAGATTTAATGCCATTTGACAAGCAATGAGAAGCTAATTGACAAGATGAATAGCTTTTGTGGATATTTGTTTGTCTTTCTTTAAAGCATGGTAAAGGGTAAGGATTAGGGTACCCTGCTAACTAGATGTTAAAGCAGTGGACTGATAAAGACCATGGGGAGTTGGGAGGCTTTTGCATGTATTCCTCCTGACATGAGGACAACTGCATTGACCTTTTTGATTTGATGGATACTATGAGAATCCTAGGTTCAAAATGAACCCAGATCAAGTTTATAGCTCAAACTTGAACTTGAGCATGTATAAGTCGACTGGCAGCCATTACTGCTTTAGTAGAAGCTTGCAATCTATATAGAATGTGTTGGTTTGCTTTTAGTTATAAAAGGACGTTTTTGTTTCAATTACAAAGTTCTCTTTCTCTTTTCTTGTTCAAAAATAAAAACTATTCTCATTGAATATTTTGATCAATGCATGGTAATGGATATATTTAGCCAAGTTAGTTTTAGGTGATATGTGGAATAAGAATTTTGTCGTAGTTGGTGAACAGTAGGTTCGCTCACATGCATGAAGGAATTTTTTGGTGATACACCTTAGGGTTTCTGGGAACGAAGGTTACTGAGCTTCTTTAGTGAAGTTAGGGTGATGTGGGAAATACTGCCTCTAATCTGTTCCTAGGATAGGATTTTATTGATTAACTGGTGTCCAATTTTTTATTTTCATAATTCTTTTTTATGTCAGTTGCACTAATATTTTTGTCTATTGGGTTTACATTAATTTGAGGAAATGGATCCTTTGCAGTAAAGAGTTAATCAAACTGGTTATTTAATTTTGGCTTTATAATGCATCACATTTCTTTTCCATCATTTCTTGGCTAATATTTAAGCCTATGCATAATTTGACAGGCTTATCAGGATTCAACAAAGGAGAAATGCCGTGCACAGATCGCCCAAGGTTTTGCCTCATTTTCCTTCATTCTGGTTATTAGATCTAATTATTAAGATTCCCATACATATTTTGCACTGAATGTTTCTTAGTTGACGGTGGATTCCTTGATAATTAAATGTTTAGTTTGGCTTTGTTTCCTTGATTATAGGAAGTATTATTCCTTGTATTTTCTTGCTTTCTACTTGAATAATTAGAATATTCTCCATTTTTTGTCTTATCTTGCTCCAGGCTTTGGAATGCCTAGAGTTGAGCACTGAGATTGCTAAATGTGCTAGCACTATAGTATTATTGCCATGGAGGCACCACAACCTAGGAGTATATCAATACATGGGTGGTTTTCAGTATTTGATTCCTTTATGATACTCTTATAAGTGTTTGATATGGCATCTAAATTTAGAAGAGGAAACAAAGATTAGCTGATGAAGGCAAGATATAGTTTGAAAGAATAAGCCTTTTGCCATTATGGAGCTATGGATTTGAAGAAATTAAGGTCTTAATGCTCAGGAAGATTATTTGAGCTACTACCTTGGACTTATATTTTTGTTCTTTTCTTTTCTCAGTGATTTGGATTTTTGAATATTATTAAGGGATTTTGTTTTCTTTCATATGTATTTTGCATGTACAGGTTGTGTCTCGATGGTGCTTTCCATGGCCCCACACTTTTTTACCCTTTTTGCTTTCTTACTTGAAAGAAAAAAAAAAGGAAATCATTGTTGTAGGGGTCCCTAGGATCACAAGTTAGTTACTTATTTAAATGGGCTTGCCGAAAAGGAACCATTGTGTTGATAAAGAAGGGAAAGATAGCATGAAAAAAATATGAAGATAGAATGGTATAAATTTCTAAATTATGGTTTGAAGATTTTCGAACTATCCATTGTCCCAATTTGATGTTGTTCTAACACAAGCACTCCTCCCAACCATGGAACTACTTATTTTTGTATTTTTTATGGTGTGCTGATTCTTTTTCCTTATTATTTCCTTGGTATTACAGCACATATATTTGAATTATAGCTTTTTATCATTATCATTGAATGCAGCTAATAAATTGTGTCTAAGATAACAGTAGAGGAAACAGTCAAATATAGGTACTATGATAATGAGGTTTTAATGATTTTTGCGTTGTGTTTGACTTTGTGGGGTTTCTTTTGTACTTCACTAATATTATAAATATAGATTTCAGGTGTAGGATTGAAGCATGAAACTAGAGCATTTTGCTTTGTATTGTTCAATTCTCTCTCTGAAACATCATGATAACAAAGCGTCGTCCCCTAGGATTTTGAGTTGCTTCTAACAATAGCATTGTTGGAGCTTTCTTGTAGTATACCAGTCTGTTTTCTTGGACATGTCTGACTGAGAGATGCCCATTGCGTCAGATGAACATGGGGATAACAAGGTGACCAGGACCTACAATGATGATCCTTCTCTCCAAATCAGTCTTATTAAGTTGGATGGGACAAACTACCTTGGTTGGTCGCGTTTTTGCTTGTTGTTTATTAAGGCTCGAAGATTGCAAGGCTATATTAAAGGAGACAAAAAGAAACCAAAAATCTATGATTCATCCTTTAGCCAATGGGAATTGGAGAACTCTCTTGTCATGTCTTGGTTAATTAATTCAATGCAGCCACAAATTGCCCATGGTTACCTCCTTCTCAATACAACTCAAGAGAGATATTTCTCTGAACTTATTGTTGGGCAATTATGCTCATGTGTATAAGTTGAGGAAGAAGGTTCATGAAATAAAGCAAGGGGAATTGAGAATTGCATAATATTTCTCTGAACTTATTGTATTTTAGAGCCAAACGTGAAGCCATTAATTGAGGGAGATGTAGGAGATATTGAGGATCAGAGTGAGGATGTGAATGCAAAGAGATTAGGCAGATTGGACAAGCTAGATTTGCAAAGGGCGAAGGCATCCTTGCAAAGAAAAAATAAATATAATTGTCGACAATACTCTATCTAGTCAAGTGCCAATCTTGATTCCCTTGATTGTCATCTTGAACTTCCAGTTGTTACTAGCAAAAGAATTTGGTCATATCTCCAATATCCTATCTCTAATTTTTCCTTTTCATCCAAATCTATATCTCCTTCCTATGGAGCTTTTTAGTTGTCCTTGTTCTGTTCCATATGGATCGGAGGAAGCAATTTAATGATCTAATGGAAAGATCTAATGGAAAGAACCCGTGGTTGAAGATATGACAGCCTTATCCAAAAAAGGTACTTGGGAGCTTATTAATCTTCCTTCGGATAAGAATTTGGTAGAGTGTAAATAGGTTTTCAATATTAAACACAATGCAGAGGGCTCTATTAAGAGATTTAAAGCTCGATTGGCGGTGAAGGGTTTTACTCAGACTTATGGGATAGTTTACACAAAAACTTTTCCACTGATTGGAAAGATGAATTCTACTAGAATTAGCTTTTCTTGTGCTGCAAATCTTGGTTAGGGTTTGCAGCAGTTTAATGTAAAAAATGCCTCCCTACATGGTGAGTCAGAAGAAATAGTCTATACAGAAATTCCACCAGGGTTTGCTTGTTAGCAAACTAAAGTGAAGGTTTCTTATTTGAAGAAAGCTTTGTATGGCTTAATGCGGTCACCTAGAGCTTGGTTCAACAGGTTTAGTAAAGCCATGATAACTTTCGGTTATCACCCAAGCAATGCAGGTCAAACTGTTCATCAAACGTCATCATGGTAAGATCACTATTCTCATTGCGTATGTTGATGATATAGCTGTGACAGGAGACGATCAGGAAGAGCAGTCTAGATTAACGAAGTATCTTGCAACTGAATTTGAAATTAAAGACTAGGGAAGACTTCAATAGTTCCTTGGAATAGAGGTTGCTAGAGTGGATAAAGATATTGTCATATCCCAAAGAAAATACGTCCTTGATTTACTTGAAGAGACAGGTGTGTTGGGTTGTAAACCTGCTAATTCTCCTACTGAGGCTAATCACAAACGGAAAAGAAATATTGGAGAAGCAATTGATATGGGTCAGTATCAAAGATTGGTTGGGAGGCTAATTTATCTCTCATACATTCATCTTGATACTTATGCTTTAAATGTGGTTGACCAATTTATGCATAGTACTTGAACTGTTCATCTAGGTGTTGTAATTTTGCATTCTTTGGTGCTTAAAGTCTATGCCAGGGAGGGGCTTACTTTTTTCCTAACAATCTTCATTTGAAGGTAAAAGCATATAAAAGGGCTGATTGGGCTGGATCTCCTGAGGATAGGCATTCTACCTCAGGATATTGTTCATTTTGGATATCTGGTTCCTTGGAGAAGTGAAAAACAGAGCATGGTTGCAAGGTCAAGTGCAGAAGCAGATTATAGAGCAATGGCACAAGGTGGTTGTAAACTCCTATGGCTTAAAAAACGAATGAAAAAATTACATCTGTTCGAGGTGAAGCCATTCTTCCTGTATTGTGGTAACAGGGCTGCGATTAATATTGCTCACAATCCAGTTCAACAGATTGCATGAAGCACATTGAGATTGATTGAACTTTTATTAAAGAAAAATTAAACGATCAAATTCTGAGTTTTGACTAGGTAAATTCAGAAAATCAATAATGGTGTGTGTAGCAAATTTTCCATTATTTTGTATGCAAGATGGTGTATGAGAGGTATGCATACACCATCTTGAGGGAGAGTGTCGATAGCTTTATATAAGCTAAGTTTAGGAATTAATTGTGTTATCATAGATCTGACTTCACAGGGGTATATTTGTACTTTGATAATATTATAAATATAGATTTACTTCCAGGTTTGGACAGTAGCATGAAACTAGAACCATTTTCTCTGTATTTTTTAATTCTCTGAAACATCAACTTTGCGATTATAGTACTTTAAATCCATCTCTCCTTTGTCCTTATGCTTGTATTTCAGTTTTTTAACCTAATGAGATTTTTTTGAAACCTTTTATGAATTCAGCTCTTGCCACAGAAGTTAGTGTTGTTCCGCCTTCTCGATTAATGGCTCTAATTGGTCAGGCTTTAAAGTGGCAGCAACACCAAGGTGAGCTTTTGGACCCGATTATATCCGTATTCTTTTGTGACATGAAACTTTATATCAAATCTGATTGAAAAATATATGCTACAATTTTTTTTTTCATTTGCTGGGTAGATGATTATAGTTTGCAATTAAACTTGTTTGCCAATTCTCATTTCTTATGCTCTTTCCTGTATCATAATTATTTTTAGCATATTTTTATCCTTATTTATGTTTCTATGATCTTCAAAAATATGGCTGCTACCTCTACCTGCCAGGCAGTGGCGGATCCACGGTGTAAAAAGAGGGGTCAATTGACCCCTCTTTCTTTTTGGAATTTTCTAATATATATGTATATTTATCTAAATTAATCCATAAAATTCAGTTTATTTATTATATGACCCTTTTTTTAAAAAAATTATACATTGACACCGGAAAAAAATATTTCTAGATCTGCTACTGCTGGCAGGTGTTTGGGGATGAATTACTCTCATGCCATTTATCTTTACTTCAGAACTACATGATGAATCATGTGTATTTTGCCCCTTCAGGCTTGCTTCCACCAGGAACACAATTCGATTTATTCCGAGGAACGGCTGCTATGAAACAGGATGTGGAGGACATGTATCCAACAACCCTTGCACACACTATTAAGGTTTGTGTATATCTGTTGCCTATGTTACCATCCATTTTAAACTCTTTCACCTGTGTTGATGAATTGTGTGCAGTGACGCCGCAGACTACTTATTCCATTGTCTTTATGGTTAGGGGTGCTGCTTGGTATGGTTTTCCACAGTTATCTAAAGAAAATGAAAATTATAATGACCCAGTGACTTACAGAACCTCTGTGACTTTTCTAAACCGTCTCTCCGGTGATTGGTTTATCCAAGACAGTTACTAGGGCTATTCATAAAACTGCCCAGAACCTATTCAAATTCAAACCAATCCAAACCGATCCAGAACCATGGTTTTAAAAATCGGTGATTTGTTTTGATTTCTAATATTTAAAACTGAGCTTCTAGTTAGTTTTCCAATTTTGGGGTCAAAACCACCCAAACTGAACCAAAGTGTTATATATGTGTGTGCGTGCGCGCGCGCGTGTATTTTTGAACTTTTAAATGATAAATAATTCAATTCGATTTTTGAATGAAAATTTTATTTTGCTTAATTTATATTGGGTAGTAATTATACCATAATTTCATATTAGTTAGGTAAATTATATAATTAGTTTATGAAAAGTTCAAATGTTAAAAATTCACAAAAAAATATATTATTACTTATTATTTGCAACTTATACATGGCTGAAATTATAGTTTTTGATGATTTTTTAGTAATAAGTATAGAAATAAATAAATATGTAAATTCTATATTAATAAATTGCTAAGTTAACATCTTATTGAGTATAAAAATTTGGAACATCTATTTAAAATTGTGTTTTATGTCATCGTTTGTATTAATCCATTTTTCATGTTTAACATAGTATTAATCATTTTTCTTTCCTTAATTAGATGAATGAGGAAGTTAATTTCTCTTTTTTTCAAACTGAACCAAACTGTCACTAAAGGTAAGGTTTGGTTTGGCTTCAATTTTTTTGAACAGCCACTTAGGTTTGGTTTGATTATTGGTTCAAACCTAACCAAACCAATTCACAAACGGCCCTAATGGTTACAGTAAATCCTAAGCAGCACCATCCAACCATTGCTATGAATTTCTATGTGCATATTGAATTAATAGAAAATTGAGGGTCACATCTGGCTGCCATATAAGTTTATTTTGATTTGAGCCAAGCTTTACCACTTTTAATTAAAGCAAAGTATCTCAATTAGTTCTTGGATAAGCTCATCTAGTCTCGGTCACCATAGTGTTGACCTTGCCCCTAATTGTCATTTCAGCCTGAAGAAATCTCCATTTGGATAGCAAATTGAGAAAGGATGTAATTTATCTTTTGCCAAAGCTATATCTTTCTGTTCTGCAATGTTGACCCAATCACTATCGACTTTTGAGCAGAGCTTCTACAATATTCAGAAAAATATGAACTGTTTGAATTTATGTGGAAATTGTGAATTATAAGTACAATGGTAGAGTAATTAGATATTTCCTGATTGAACAGGCAATTCCATTTAATATATTGTTATGTCTTATTAGCTTTTTTTGGTTTGCATGCATTGCCTGTGTATATTATTATATTTGGTTGGACCTTAAATTATAAGCTCCTGATATTATGCCTGAATTTATCTGCTGCAGTTTGGAACAAAAAGTCATGCTGAATGTGCTCGGTTCTCACCAGATGGGCAGTTCCTTGTTTCGTGCTCTGTTGATGGGTTTATTGAGGTATCTTTTGGTGAAGTTTCTTCCAGCAGCTAAATATTGATGAATTAATCTCTACTGATTTTTGAGTTCTTGGTCACTACAAGGTCTGGGATTACCTAACTGGAAAGCTGAAGAAAGATCTTCAGTACCAGGCTGATGTAAGTCACACTTTGATTTCTTTTCGTTCTAGTATTGTTTTTACGGCTTAAATTATTATTTTCTAGAATTAACAAGAAAGTCCTTATTTGTTTTTTCTTGATATAGGTTGATTTTACTTGCTGTCTCCAACATTGTCTGACCAAATATAATCCATTAATGCATATTTATATAGTGCCACGTGATATGAATCTGGGAAGTAAGCCTAAGTCCATTAGCATCCCCTAGGTAGAAGTGTAGAACCCCTTGCCCTTCCTTTTAGAACTAATCTTCCAAGCAAAATTATTACAACGACTAATGATAGCTTTGTATAGCCTGGCACCATGAGTCTCTCCATCAGGAATCATTTTACTTTACCATCACCCACATATTATTCCTCTGCTCAAGATATTTCTAATGTACTTCTGAACCGCTTACCTAAAATTTCTTAACTAAATATTCACTGGCCCTAAATCCTACTTAATGAGATAAAAAACCTTGTGTAATTTGATGATAATTGAAATTGCCTTTCCACCACTAAAACCACTAAAAAATTAGGACTAATAATTTTCTTTTATTCTTTCTGCTGCTATTAAAACTTCTTGTCAAGAATGAAGTTCTTTTGTCACAAATGCATGCCTTATTTAATTTATTTGTTTTTGTAGCATTGTAAATGTATCTCTAATATGCTGGCTTTGCAGTAGATTAGGCTATCTTGTGCATTTCTGATGAATGGTTAAACATTTCAGGAAACTTTTATGATGCATGATGATCCTGTCCTATGTGTTGATTTTAGCCGAGATTCTGAGATGGTTGCCTCCGGTTCCCAAGATGGGAAGATCAAAGTAAGTTTAGTTATAGTGTTTAGATTCAGATTATGCATAATTGATGGTAAAATGGAACAAAAATATATGAAAACCTGGAATTTCAATATTGAAATGTGTTCAAAAGTTTATGTGATAATATAGGTCTGGCGGATAAGGACTGGTCAGTGCTTGCGACGTCTTGAACGTGCTCATTCTGAAGGAGTCACTAGTGTTACCTTCTCTCGTGATGGAAGTCAGCTGCTAAGTACATCCTTTGACAACACAGCCAGGTTGGTTAACCAGTGTTTCTTGTTGCATGTTCTTCCTTATGGCATATTATAGCTTATTAGTTACTATTCATATTTGACTATGTTGATTACCATAGATTGGCACATATCTAGATATCACATAATGTGAGACTTTTGTGATTTTGTTCATTTCCATATTCATATAGCAATTTATTTTCTTCCCTTGGCTACCATTTTTAGATAACCATTCATTGTATTTGATGTAGAATACATGGCCTAAAATCGGGGAAGTTGTTAAAAGAATTCCGCGGCCATACCTCTTATGTGAATGATGCCATCTTTACAAGTGATGGAACTCGTGTTATCACTGCATCCAGTGATTGCACAGTCAAGGTAAGTTCCACATTTAGATGTTTTAACTGTTGGGCCCCAGGCATGTATCTTTATCTTCCCCTATTTGCATAACAGATTTTGTTTTGCCTTTTTGTAGGTTTGGGATGTGAAGAGTACAGAGTGTATACATACATTTAGGCCGCCACCTCCATTAAGGGTATTTTCCTTTGCACTCTAATGGGATTGAGTAATTGAGCTGCATTATCTTGTATTATATATTGGTTTAGAATGAAACATTTTTTTGTAATATTATATTTTTTTTCTTTCCATTTTCCCATATATCTAATTGTTGCTATTTGAATTGTAGGGGGGTGATGCTTCTGTGAACTCTGTTCACCTTTTCCCTAAAAACACAGATCACATTGTTGTCTGTAATAAGACATCCTCAATTTGCATTATGACACTTCAAGGACAGGTAGCTTCTCAACTCGAACTAATGCAATAACATCATGTTCTGCCATGGATAGTACTGTCAGTGCTTTTTCATAGTTTTCTTTACTCAGAAAATGAAAGATGAAAGTGATGCATATTATATGTCCTGTATGTTTGGGCTCTTGGAATAACTCAGTGCGGTTTCTGTCTTGATACTTCGTGGCTGCTCACGTCTTGAATTTTTTTCCTCATTTATTTCTTTATTTATATTTTTTTTTTGTGGTTGTTGCTACTTTCTATGTTTTAAGATGTCTGATTGTGATCAAGACTTGAATATTAATCTACGCTGAAATTCCAAATCATCAATGAAATACTTTTCATGTTGCACTATTAGGGTATATACATGCCTTTAGCCTTTTGAATATTTTCTCAACACCCAAAAGCATGGGTGCTAAAAGTTGTTTAGTTAAAATTTTTAAAGGAACATAGATATTGGCCATGGATTAGTGGAGCTGTGGTTGACTGGTTGCCTTGTAGTGCAGGAGATCAAGGGATCAATGCCCAAAATTCCCTTCCTATTAAAATGTTTAGGATTTATCAGAAATTAGAAAAAGAAAATGTTGGCGTGATATGCACCACTAAGGATGTGATATATTATTGAGTTTGGTTTGCTTTTTTTATCGCATTGAAAGAATGAATCATTCTAATGAACATGGGACACTACAAAGTACAAACACAAATCAGCAACTTCATTTGAGTTTCCATAAATTTATGGAAATCCTTTTAATGCTAGAGGGGAATATTATTATTTGATATTTACTTTTTGAACCATTGTAACACAGGTCGTGAAGAGTTTTTCATCTGGTAAAAGAGAAGGTGGAGATTTTGCTGCGGCATGTGTATCACCGAAAGGTGAATGGATATACTGTGTTGGTGAAGACAGGTACTGCTTTAGTTTGGTATTTTCACTGTTAAGTTTCTACATTTTTGGTATGAAATATGAATTTTCACCTTCATCACTTTGATTTATATTTGCTCTTAATTTTGTTTGGCTTGTATAAAGATTTTTCTTGTGTTCTAATAACATCTACATGGAGGTCCAATATGTATTTTTGTCATTTTCGTTTTTCCTGCTTTTGGCGAAGAAAATAGTGGCCTTTTTTACCTAGGTGCTCATTTTATATGGGCTTTTAGTTTAATGTTTTTATTCAGTAGTCGTGGTTATTGGCAAGAACTTACTGAACAATCATTTGGGCTCATAATAAATTAAAAGTTGCTCCTGCTACTCAGCCTAGAGTGTTGAGCATTAAACAAGGACGTGCTCTTGGAGTAAACCATTACCTTCTGGGTGGAATTCCCACAACATGGGCATTCTTCTTAGCAAGAATTATTGCAGCAGGATAATGGCTAGGAGGATTTCAAAGACATTATGGCATTAAGATTTCCAAGGTTTTGTGAGTGATTGGTAGAAAGAAGTCAAAGTTCAATTGTTCTTGAATCTGTAATGCAGAAGCAACTTAGATATATTGTGTTTTAGGCTTTAGGTAAACAAGCCGGTCGCCACACTGACATCTGTAACTATCAATGCATGTTATGTGTGGTTATTTGCTAGTATAGCCAATAAGTTATAATGTGGCTGCGATTTGATTAGCTACTATTTTTACTGTAAACGGCGAAGTAAATGTAAATACATGCACAAGCCACTTTGAAGGCAGGAGTCAGTTGAACCTGGGGAAAAAAGCTCTTGCTTAAACCAACCTTTTCACAGGCCATGCAAGTATAGGTGCACAGATAGGTCTATGGGCTTTTGAGCATAGATTTTATGTAAATTCATGTTGCATAGAAATTGTGATGCTCTTAAGATGAAACCTGTCAACTGTGACTGTTGTGTCCACTATTCTCAATATCCTTGGATGGCTTTCTGACGTTGAGCTTTACTGCTACACCTGAAGATCGTATACCTGCTATGTTACTTTGATGATTCAATTTGTACTGACCATCTTCATTGAAATCTGCAACAAATTTATTTTAATAATTTTCTACAGTATATCAATTTTTTTTGTATTTGGCAGCTTTTAGCACTGCTTTTGATTGTGTTACTGATATGTTCTGAAAATCATATGCAGGAACATGTACTGCTTCAGCCATCAGTCTGGTAAACTGGAGCATCTAATGAAGGTAAGTAAAATTGGTGGAGGTTAATGTGGTTCAATAGGCCTTCATGTTGCGTTGTTGCGTTCATTCACCGTCACAGTAACTGAAAATTGGTCTGCATTCCATGAAAATAACTCTTGCTATGTCTGGATGGAATGTTGTTAAATGAGGGATTCAAATACTTAGGTTCATGAATAAAGGCTAAATTGAAAATATCTAATCAAAGGAACCCTATGTGTTTGCAATCTGCAAGCATTTAGATTTTGTTTGTATTTCAAAATTTGTGCCAGCTTTAGATTTTTTTTGCATAAACGTGTTGTGCACAGTTGCAAGTTGGTGTCTCTTGTACTCTTTAGTTGCTCAGTTAGAGTTCATTTGGCATTAAAATCTTTGTTTTGGAAAATTATCATTTTAGTTGTTGCAGAAGTATGGGAATGATGTTTAGCTATTTTGAAAATTTTCGTTACTATGATATAAGAAATTCATCTAAAGAAGTTAATGATTTCAAATCAACTTTTTCAACTTAATGCTTTTCTCAATTGCAACTCAAACGACAATGCCAAATAGACTGTTAATTTCATCCATTTGTACAATGATCTCATGACTGTACATATGTTTGTATTTTGACCTTTTATTAATGGCAGGTTCACGAGAAGGATGTAATTGGTGTAACTCATCATCCCCATCGGAATCTAGTTGCTACATACAGTGAAGACTCAACAATGAAGTTATGGAAGCCTTGAATTGCCATTGTATTGGTCATATTTATTTTTTCTCCATACCATTTTGCCTGCCCCCATCTGCCTCGAAACAAAATAATTTTCACTCAACTGTTATTTTATTACTTGCCTGGTAAATCGTAGAGGTCCTCAAAATGATTATGTACTTGCCTGTATCATTCTTAATTAGAGGAGCCAGATCTTTGTAGCTGTAGCCAACTAGTCCATTTTCTTGTACAGGCAACTAATTAAAGTTTCTTTTCTCACATCTCACTCTCTCTCTCTCTTTGAGTACACTGAACTCGTATGCCCCATCACTGCACATAGTACATCTCCTCCTGGATTTGATATATAATGTTTTTACTTCTATTGTCATTATTTTGAAGTTAATTATGTTAATCTTTGATGATTTCTTTAATCATTTTTGGCAATTTTTCTCAAGAGTGAGATGATGCAGATGATTTCTTTTTTTTTTTTTTTTTTTTTTTTTAAGATTTGATTACTAGATTATTAATTAGTTAATGCTGAAGAATCCTTTCCCGCAAGTATTTATTATTAGCTCTCACGAGTTGGCTGGTTGGGTTCTAAATACAACCGCATGAGTCATGTGAAATTGCACCATCGTGCATGGCAAGCTTTCCTGCTCATGTGGCTCTCTCCTCTACTCTGTAAATATCTTCAACTGATAATCCATTTATTTTAATCCTATTGTAATAATGAGGGTTAGTAGCCATTTGATTTCATTATTCTGTAGCACATATTGAAAATTCTTTGGTGTTTAAGTATGAGTTTTGCAAGATTATATTAGATAGATACTTATAGCTACTCAACCCAATTTTATTATGAGAAATTTATTGTTTTCAGCTCATCTCAACCACTTATTATGATATACAGTGTTATTTATCTTATTTCATTGAAAAAGAAAGCCTCTTTCATTTGTAATAAGTGCAAAGGATAACTTCAAGTGGTCAAATTTAGAATAAGATCAAAATCAAATCAAATTGAAATTAAGTTTTGAAAAGCAACTAACAATTTCAATTTTGGTTCAATTTGAAGTGATAAAAGGGTTATTATCACATGCTCTCTCTCTCACCATAAATGAATTTTCTCATAATCTCCCTTCCATCATGACCCAAAAGAAGAGAATCCTCCACCATCAAGTGTTGTTGCCACTAACCATATTGAAAGTCAAATTAGTAAATCCCAAATACAAAAAAATTAAAGTAGCCCACAAAACCCAATGAGCATTGAGCACATAATACTTCTGGATTAGCTGAAATCAAGAAAACAAACAAAAGTCCAAACACACAATAGAAGTTGGTTTAACACTTTTAACCTTATCTGAACTAATACCCACCCTTCATTGAAAATTTTCAACATCTTTAGGCTTAAACACACCATGTAAAGAAAAATAAGGGCACCAGTGCAACAAACGCACCATTGGGTTTTGACCATGGGAAAAATGCCTTATTTCTTGTTAAAATATAGCCCTACTAGAGGATCCTATGCCCTTTTTTATTTTATTATTAATATATATTATATTAGAGCCAGGTGGGTCCTAGATTACTATAACATTTGTTAGAAGCTTCATAGTTGAAATAACATCAAGAACTATTCGCATCGATCTTTTCAGACTTCAATACATTAAATTAAAGTTTAGCCGCTAAAGTAATTTAAATTTAACCAGCTATATAGGATGAGATGAGATGATGTCATGTTATCGTGTAATGCCGACTGTGTGTTTTTCTCTCCGGAGATAATTAGAAATTAATCGAGTCTGTAAAAATACACATTTAGCATTAAAATAATAATTAATAAATAACACTAAGTCTATTTTTATGAGCGAAGCATATCAGACCTCTCCATTCTCTAGCTGATAATAGTCAACCCTTTAAGGTAATATACATTATTTATTACCAAAGGCCACGTCATTAAATCTAAATTAATCTCAAACTATAAATTAAATAATCCCTACAAATAATTATATGGTGCTAAAATTTCGTTTCCCCCGATGACGTGCCGTGCCGTTACAGCTACTATTGCATGCTTCTCTCATATTTAAACGAAAATCATAATTATAATAATAATTAAATTACAATTATTTATTTGCATGATCAAACATGTAATTCTGTGACTATAATGAATCATATACTGTACTAAAAATCATAATTAAATTAATAAATAAATAATTTCAAAATTTTGCATGTCATTTTCAAAATATATACCATGTTTCGAGTTTTTATTTGAATATTACTCTTAATCTGGGCATAGAGACAGCGTATAAAAACGGAAAAAAAAATTCTTTTATGCTAAAAAAATGCATAATTTGTAATTAATACTAACGTACAAATAAAAATAAGTTTTCTAAAAAAAGAAAATTAAAATAAAATAAAGATAAGTACTTAATATATGTATATATATATTCATTCAATGAAAACGAATTAATGCATATGATCATTAAGATTTTTCATTGTCTAATTGACAAGTATAGAATTATACAACTAATTGATCCCATTAAGAGACATTTTTCTTCTTTTTTTTTTCTTTTCTTCTTTTTTTCTGAAGAATAAATAAGTGATTACAGATTAGCACATGAATAATACAAGAGTCGTATGCAACAAAATAAAAAAAATAAAAAAAAACCTCACTTTAATGGTGCAAAGGATTTGGACCGGTAGGAACAAGCCGCTTTTCAACACCATAACGTGGATCAATCTCAGTTTCAGCCGGATGAGGTTGCACCGGAGGCAGGTGGCTACGGTGATGATGCCGGTGGTGGTGGTGGTGCTGGTGGTTTGATGTTTTGATAAATGGAGTGAAGTCAAATTTATTGGTAGCCATTAAAATTTTTCTGTTGCTCAAAGATTGATGAGAAATGGAAAGATTACTACTGCTATAATAATTATTATTATTATTATCAAGAAGCGAAAAGAAGAAGCACCTTTTATCATAAACAAAGAATAAAAGAAAAAAGGAAAACCAAAGAATGGAACTAAAGAAGATTTTGATGGCCATAAGAGAAAAAATCAGAGAGGAAAATTATGATAAAGAAAAGAGAATGCATGGAGAGGGAGAGAAAAAAAAAAAAAAAAAGAGAAGATGGGTTTTAATTTAGAGAGATGAAAGATTAAAGAGAGTTGCAGAAAAAGTTGACATGAGAGTGATGAGTTTGCTTACATGAGACTTATCTATGCTGGGATTATGCTAAAATTGCAAATTTAATAGATACAAAAAGGGAAGTCTGTATGTTTATTTATTTATAATTAGGGCAGAAAGAGAGAGAGAGAGAGAGAGAAGAAATGTAAAAAAAAAAAAAAGAGCAGTAGATGCGGAGAGGGAGCAGAATTGTCGAGCATTCTTCTTCCAATGACACTTCCTTTCCGTTCAAGGAACTTAGCTATCTGCCATTAATACCTTAGATTGTCAAACCTCCCTCCCATTATATATTAATTTTAAATATATGTAGCATGTAGATTAAATTCCTTTTTAAATAATCTTGAGGGTTAGATCCTCTAATATTGACATATTCAATGAGAGTATTATTTTATAAATTAAAGTTAAAAGGAGCATATATGAATTACGTGACCATTGATTTGACTAAATCCAGTTTATAAGCCCATACATGAATTAAAAAAAATAAAAAATATATATTTCTTTTAAATGAAGGTATTTCTGAACTGGAAAAAAAAATGATAGAGCGAATATTTTGATTTGTTTGATCCATCGATTGATTCATAAACCTATTTAGACAAATATAATAATATTTTATAGCCAAAAGGGATTAGAGAAACACTGATGAGAATAAAAATTTGAACAGAAATTGGTATGTATATATATATATGTATGAAAAGGAAAAAAGGAGTAATAGTCAAACACACGCTACACGGCAATCCAAATCCGAACTTCAGAATTTTGATTTTCCAGGCCAGGGTTGAACCAGTCTGGTCTACCTTTAAAGCCACTCTATCCCCTTCCCATTCAATTCAGACAAAGCTCACATCCCAAATTAACAAGTACAACTCATTCCTCAATATATCCAAATGCTGCTTATTTTTATTTTTATTTTTTAAATAAAAATAATGATAAGGATATATATGGAATTGACATCCTCTGAATGGAGCATGGAGTTGACCTTAGCATCAAGAAAAGAGTTTCTTGGGCCGCCGCTAAATTTCAAAATAAAAAGCATGGAAGCCCTTAGCCCCTTGCTGCCTGGAGTGAAGTGGAGTCCCTTTCAAATCAACTGTTAATGATATGAGCATCCACAGGATGTTTGCGCAACATTCAGCCACAAATACCTTCTTCATCATCATTATCATTGTACTAATGTGGCATCAAAATTAGAATTCACATACTAATTGTATTGATTGAAAATTTAACTTTTCAAGGAAAAAAAAGAAAACCAACCCAAACTTGAATTGCCAACTCTCTCTCTCTCATAGGACAAAGATCCATTATGATTGTGTGTGCTTAATTACAAATTTACTCTATCTCCAAAACCAAACGGCTTTAACTCCATATCTTTCGGAAGTGGAAATGGACTTTGACTGCCTTTTGCAAAATGAGAGGCTCTCGTCTGGAAGACCAAGAAGTTGGATCACCACTGTTTCCACCAACTACCACGTGGACGGCTAAGATGGCCCGCTATTGACCACCTGATCATGCAAGTCTTTTAATACAAAGGCATATATACATATATATATATATATATAGCATACAATTATGTAACTAAAACCAATATTTTGGGCAACCCCCTTTATTATTTAATGGTAGAAAAGGCTGTCAAAGAAGTAGTTGGCCATTATGAGAAAAGAAAGTGATTCAAATACCAAATATGCATCCAATAGTCAACCACCCAGCAATCCTAAAGTCAAAAAACAAAAAAGAAAGTGTGGACTGTAAGTTTAAGTACGGTGAATTATATGCTCTGGTTAGAACTAGAAGTAAATGAGTGGACACAACAAAATAACTTGTAAAAATGTTCCTTATAATATCTTAGCAGAGGTGATTCACCAAACAAAGAAAGAATAAAGACTTGAAGAAAAAGTTCCTAAACAACTGCCACAAACATCCAATTGGACAATGTTTTGGTCGCAGGGGTGAAGCCAGCATGTTAAATTTGCAGGGAGGGGCAAACCTTGGACTAAAGAAATCAAAGAGGGCAAATAGTTAGAAGGAGGAAAGGAAAGGCCTGCAAGTCCTGGGTTTATAAATCAGGACCTGCACAACGTGGCTTCGTGCTGTTTGGTTGCCTCTATACGCAAATTTTCACCAAGGTAAAATTGATCAAAAAAAGTTAGCACTGTTATCATCCAACATTTCTTATTATAAACACTTGCAATGACTGAAAACTGAAAATGAAGATGTCAACATGAAAACATGCATTTGTATCAGTTAGCAAGACAAAATTCAAAAGGTTCAGTTCTTCTGTCTTCAAACTCACAATTTTTACTAAATAGTAGAGATGTAAACGTCAAAACATGGTTTAGGAATAAAACAATTCTCACAATGAAACTATTTGCCTACTAGAGAAATCAATCACAGTGCATCCAAGGCATCATTCCTAATTTGTAAATGAGGAAATATGTCAAATTTTAGGTATAAAAAAAAATTCATTCAGATACATCATAACTCCAGAATGCAAATTGATTTAGGCTTCTTTCACAAATTCAAAGCCAGCTGTTTGCTTAGAAAAAAGTAGAAAAAATTAAATGGTAAAAGCAATCAAAATGAAGAGTTTGTAGAGTAACAAACCTGGACATAATCCAAACAACAGTTGGCTATATTTGGAACACAGTAAAGAAACATAACGGAATCAAATGCACCTTTAATTCAAAGATTCAAACGTCAAACTAAAAATTGCATTTGATTGTACTATATTACAACATACTAAACATAGTTTAAGATTGCGTGTATAGCTTTTATCTTTCATTCCCTTCTTTTGCAGTATGTTAACCTTGAGCAGTGAGAGCAATGGAAGCACATATATCTTTGCTCCTCAGCTTTTTAGAAGTTATCAAAGAGCAAGGACAGCATACAGACAAAGTAACTTATAATGGAAATTACATGATTGGAGTAACCCATGAAATATCTAAGACCAAAGATGAAGTAGACAAATATTTATGATAATAATTGGACTCATCTACTGGAGCTCAAAAGAAGTTGGCCAATAGGACAGCCATTGTCAGAAATTATAGAATAAATGGACAAGTACAACAAAATCACAAAAATGTGACAGCAAGAGATGAGCATGTGACTGGGCCAATTGGTTAAAAAAAAAAAAATTTTGATCAGTTTGGTTTGGCTTACTGGGAATGACTAATGTACTGAGCTATGGGGACTATGATTCATGGGGCTGAACAGTGAAAATAAAATGCTGTCAGGGCACATAAGAAATACGAAGAATCTTGAGTTGATAACTGCAAATACTGAAGAATTCTCATTGTTTCTTGTTCTATTAAGTGGTAATCCCTCAAACGACTGTCAACGTGTTTTGTTAAAGACTTCTTACCATCTACCCTTAATGATAATTGAGTGAGCCTAGAGAAATTATTCATATAACCATTAATAACAGCTGAAAAGGTTCAAAGAAAATAAATTCATGGAATAAATAAATGAAACTCCAACCTCTTTCCTATGACCAGGTGTGACCAGTTTCTTTCCCCAAAAACCATAGGGGTTTGCAGAGTTGCTCTGCACGTGCAATTTCAAATATTTTGCTAAATCTTGTTCTGTAACTAATTGTGTCTTGAACTTGGCACATAAAAAAATTACAACTAACAACTACAAATTAAAATAATCAAAGTCTTGGAGAAACCCAAAACTAAGGGAGCACTGCACAATCACATAGAAACAATCATTTTAAACATGGCACATAAGAAAATCATTTAGATAAATCCTGGATTTGAACTCAAGATAACCATAACCACATTCTAAGGGTCATCCGGACAAAAGAAATAAGAGTTTTTGCCAGTAAAGTATTCAGTAGAATTTAGTATGATAATGCAACACCAAGTCCACCTCAATTCTAAACCAGAATATCAAAATGCTGGTAATTCACAGTAAAATAGCAATATCCCATATAAAATTGAAAATCTAATTCTAAATTTAAATAGAAATCCAAAATAATACTATCGCTCTTAATTTAACCAGCTAAACCTTAAACCCAGGTTGCTACTTCTGACTACCAAAAAAACAACAGCCCCCCCCCTCTCTAATTTTCCTCCAAAAGCCAATCACAAAAGTTTAAAAAAAAAAAAAAAAATTGAAGTTCCAAGTTCCAACCTTTTGAGAGCATCAAGCACCACCACGACAATACCTCTGTTGTCACTCCTCCAGTTTTAGGCTGATTATCCTCTTTCGCCGTTATGTCATCGGAAAACGCTCAAGCTACAAGGTTCACAAGCTTTGTTTTGTTATAAATATATGATTACCGATTGAAAGGTTCGAACTCTCACGTCCAACCTTAATTTAGCCGATTTTTAAGTCTGTTCACAAGATGATTGTTGCGGAGATGCGAATGCTAATATGAATGAATGGCTATACAAAATCTGACAAGACTAAGATGTTCACATTAGACAGAAGGTACAAACCAGGTTGCGTAGACAGAGACACATGAGAGGTTATACTAAATAATTAAAAAAAAAGATATCAACACGTTTCAAATATGTTATACTAAATAAGTATAATGTATTGTTAATTTAAATAAATAATCATAAAAAAATACATTATTTTTTATTTCAATACAATTAATCAAAATTCTCAAAATTAACATTATTAAAAATGCCATCGTATGTGTCCTCAAAGTGTCTTCACAAATATCTTTAAAGTGTTTGAAATTAATAAAATAAAATAAAATAAACAATAAGACATATTTTAAATGTCTAACACATGTTCGGAAGTATCTGAGGGTACATGAGAGGTGTAAATTTCCGACATAAATACTTTGAAATTTTAAGGTGTCTATGTAACTTTAGGTACAAATATGTAAATTGGGGATAAAATGAGAGAATGACGTTTATAATAATTAGGGATGGACTCGAGATACTCACTACTTTGATTCATTTCATGAGCATCCAAGTAGTTATAACTATGTTTGATATTGATACATATAATGAAATTGCTATTGACAACAAATATGGGTATGTTGAGAGTATAGGTATTAGGAGATTCACTATTCATTAACTATTATATTAAACGGGTTTAATTATAGATACATGTGCGTGCTCTACTCATTTTTTTAGTAAAAATATGTATTTTAAATAAGTTTCATTTGGATCATTTAAATTTGCTTACATGTTTAAATGATATTTTAAACGAATTTGGGATAAGTACAATTAGTAAAATTTTAAATCAATTCACATCTATCTATCTATACCATATATAAATGTGGGAATAGGAACAGTAATAAGATTTTCGATATCACTCTTAATGAAATTTAGAATATTCTAAAATAGCCTTAGTCATAACCAACTTGAAAATTGCATTTTTTACCAATAAGTATTTAGATGAGTAGTTCGACACTCTTCTCATTTTAGTGAGATCGAGGGTTCCTTCTTTGTAGATAGAGCAAATACTCGCCGTGAGCACTTTATCCTTTCCGAATGAGCTCGGGATAATTGTGGTTAAGATGAAAAAAATACATTTTTATTATTTGATTGGATGTAATTTTTAAAAATTATTTTTTAAATAAATAAATATATAATAAAAAAGAAAAAAAGTATACTATTTTTTATAGTTGTAGGAAAAATTGTGACTTTATTTAGAGATGATATAACATTTATTTTATGTAATCTTGTTTTATTACTTAATTAACTTATTTATTTATTTGAATTTATAACTTAGAATAATAGAGAAATAAAATACTTAAATAAACTCATTATTGATCAATATTGGATCCTAACATAATTTGTTTTGTAATTTTCATTCATTGACTTGATTTTTTTCCCTCAAAATCAAATAATTAAATTATAGCATTTTCAAGGTTATTTTTAAAATTTAAATTGGTAATTCTTTTAATATAATTTATTTATTATTATATGTTACAGTTCTTAAAAGAGTTTTATTCTTAATAAAAATTTATTTATTTTTTCATTATTGAATTAATTTGACTATCACATTAATTTAGTTAGAGACTTATATCTCTCTTACAATAAATAAAGGCCGCTTGATTAAACATTTTAAATTTTTTTAATATTTTTTCTTTTATATCTTAAATATGTTTGACTTGAAATAAAATAATATTTATGAAATTGAAAAAAAACCAAAATTATATATTTCTGTTTTGGATCATTTTTTGGATTTCAAGAGTTTATGTGTATGGTTACATATTTATTTTCTAATGCACCGGGTAAGTAATACTATCATTATAGCAAAAATGATTATCATTATTAATTCAAATAATCTTCTCATTTATTTTTTTTATTTGCCAGTAAAAAAAATTTATTATTATTTTTTATTATAGTTGTATATAGATATTGATTTAGAATTGAGCGCAAGAGTTGAGAAAAGTGTGGTAACTTGATTTTCTTTTTAACCACCTATCAGGGTTTTAAGAATCTGTATTTATAAATTTATTTATAAGACTAAAAGTTGTACTCAGGTTTTAATGGAATGGGATCAAGGAAGGAGTAGGGAGCATCGTCTAAGGAAAAGGCTGATCATGAAGCTTTTGGAGGATGAGCAGAATAATATGAACCCTAACGAAGTCAGTCATCTTCGTTAAGGATGGAATGAGATTCTGGAAATGGAGGAAGTAAGGGCGAAACAGCAAGCTAAGGTTTTCTAACTTCAGAATGGTTATAGAACAATAGATTTTTCCATGCATGCATCAAGGGGAGAAGGAGCACCAATAAGATTCAGGGTTTGTGTAATAATGATGGGGGTTTGGTTACAGAAAAAAGGGCTATGGAGGAGATTATTCATAAGTATTTCTCTTACCTGTATTTCGTGGATTCTGTGGTTTCGTCTAAAATATCTGGTTTGATTTGAAAAAAATTATGGCAAGTGGATAATGATTTTTTGGAGGCTCCTTTCACTAATGAAGAGATTAAAGATGTTGCTTTCCATATGCATTCTGATAAATCTCCAAGCCCAAATGGTCTTAATTCGACATTTTTTTAGCATTGTTTTTGGTCTTTTATTGGGGATGATGTTGCTAGAGCATGCCAACAATGACTTGATGGAGGTATTTTTCCTGATTGTCTTATTGATACCCTTAATATGCTTATTCCTAAAAATAATAGTCCTGAATCTATTAAAAAATTTAGACCCACAAGCTTGTGTCATGTCCTCTGCAAGATTTTCTTGAAAGCTTTAGCTAACAAGTTGAAGAGAGTGTTACCTAATCTTATCTCCTTGAGTCAATCGTCTTTTATTCCTGGCAGATTGATACAAGATAATGTTTCAATTGCATTTGAATTAATTTATAGCATGACATTGAAGTGTTGGGGTAGAAAAGGAGAAGTGGCTTTTAAAATTGATATCTCGAAAACATATAATAGAGTGATTTGGGAGTTTATCCAAAGTATGATGGGGGGATGAGTTTTTCTTCCAAATGGATATCCTGGATGATGCTGTGTATGTCATTTGTAAAATATTCTATTATTTGTAATGGAAGTTTGGTGGGTCCTATTGTTCCTAAGAGAGCTTTGAGGTAAGGAGATCCTCTTTCACCTTACCTATTTATCTTATGTTCAGAGGGGTATCTCTCCTTTTTGAGGAAGCAGAGAGAAAGGGTTGAGCTCATGGGAAAGCGTTGGGGTTAAATGTCCTAGAATGTAACACCCTGACTCCAACCACCAGAGGAATTGTCCACTTTGGATCAAGTCGGATCCATCTCATACTAGATCGGCAAGACTCGCATGGTTTTGTCCCGCAGGTGAAATGAGAACTTCCCAGGAGGTCCCATCCTAGGATTTCTGTTAAGCGAGCACGCTTAACCCTGGAGTTCTTCCAACTCTCCAGCCATTCCACCAAAAAGGCACTTTTGATGATTAGTTACCCTCTTTTCGATATATGATCTAATTCATTCTTGTGTCCCGCATTCCACTACCCTAGCTAGCCTGCCATCCTAGAAGCTCACTAGGAGCCCTGCTCTACCCGCCCTCTTAGGATCGCTTTGCCGGCTTGGGATGTCACATAGAATTTCTCATCTTCTTTTTACATATGATTTTTTTTTTCCAGGCTAACGAGAGAGAAGGAGATAGAGTGAGAAGAATTTTGCGTGAGTATAGGGAGGCCTCAGGGCAAGCAACCAATTTTAGTAAGTCAGGTTTGATGTTTACTTCGAATATTCCTATTAATAATAGAAATCCGATCTCTACTGTCCTAGGAGTTTCCAGCTTTTTGGGGGAAGGGAAGTATCTTGGGTTACCCTCGTTGATTGGGAGAAAGAAGAAAGAGATATTTAATTATATTAAAGATAGGCTATGGGATATAATTAATAATTGGAATAATAAATTACTTTCGAGAGCAGAAAAAGAAATCATGTTGAAATCGGTTACTCAATCACTTCCATCTTATTGTATGAGTGTTTTTTTTGCTTTCTTTATCCTTTTGTGATGAGTATCAAAAGGTCATGAACACATATTGGTAGGGTAATAGAAGGGATGGAGGAAAAAGTATGCATTGATTTTCTTGGAACAGGATGTGCCAAAGTAAGCAGGATGGGGGTATGAGTTTTTGAGATATCCATTATTTTAATATATCTGTGTGGGCAAATTAAGTTGGAGGCTTATTTCTTCACCTAACACACTTCTCTTTCGCCTTCTTAAAGCTAAATATTTTCCTCTAGGGAGTTTTTTAGAAGCTACGTTTTGTAGTAATCCTAGTTTTACTTGGAAGATTGTTGTCTCAATAAAGGATATTTTAAAACATGATTTTTAATGGAAGATGGTGAATGGAGAAAAGATTAGAGTAGTTTCAGATCCTTGGATACCTAAAGAGGATTCTTTTTTAGTTGAGGATGAGTTGAGCTTCATAGATTCTAACAAATGGGTGAGTGACCTTATTTTGGGAGATAAAAGAGAATGGGATGAACAAAATCCTAGAGTTATTTTGCATTCGAGATATGAGAGGCGTCCTCAATATTCCTTTAGGATAGTGGCACGAAGATGACATTTTGATATTGCATTATGACAAAAAAGAAATCTACAACGAGTTATTATTTGCATTGAAAGTTTTAGGAAAGGGTGGAGAAAGAGTCACGAGCGATTTTTGGAAGAAATTATGGAGTGTGGGCATTCTCCCAAAATTTAAAGATTTTCTTTGGAGGGTGTTTAGAGAGGTGTTGCCTACTAGAACTAAGCTCAAGGACAGGGGGCTTAGAGTGGATAGGAAGTGCTATTTTTGTGAGTTAGAGGAAGACATTGATCATATGCTTTTGAGGTGTAGTAAAGTTGGAGAAGTTTGATATAGGAGCTCCCTCAATATTCCTATTAATAACATGTCCTTTAAGCAGTTATTTCTGCAAGTTTTGGATAACAAAGAGGATAGGTATTTACTGGAGGTTGTCATGATTGCATGGAAAATATGGGAATACCACAATAATTTTATTTGGAGTAGCAAGCCGTTCCATGCTCCTTTTGTCAATGGTGCTATCTATTGATGCATGCAGGATTGGTGTGTTGTTCGAGCCACAACCATGCAACGTCCTTTCCATCAAAATAATTATTCAGCAATAAAAGTTTTGCCTCTTTTTATGTGGGCCATCAATATGATCATGACTAGTAGGTTTTTTGTGATGGGGCGATATTTTCTCAACTCCAATTGGCCGAATTTAGCATGGTATTGGAAGATGTGGAGGGGTAGTTTATTCAAGCTCTTCTGGAATGTTTGATAGTTATATAGACCCGTTAATTATGGAGGCTACGACGTTAAGATCATGTTTATTATGGTTTCAAGAAAAACGTCTCACTCCGGGCTACATATTTACTGATTCTTTAAGTGTCATTCTTACTTTATGTTATAAGACTAGTGATTTATCTACTTTTGATTCTATTATTAGCGATTGTAAACTCTTCTTGCTCGTAGATCTAATGTGGCTATTAGATGGATTTGAAGACAAATAAATATATGTGCTCATTCTCTTGCTAGAGTCACCTATAAATGTGCTTATTCCTTAGAATGGAATGTGATTCCACAGGACCTGCTTTCTTTTTGTTCAATTTAATGAATTTAATGAACCGGTTGTTCTTTTTTAGAAAAAAAAGGGGAGTTTGAGAGTAAGTCTTTGTAGTCTTGTTATTGTATAATATAATTATTTTTTGAAAGGATAGTATAATATAATTAATTATAATGGAATAGGAAAAAAAAAGAAAATTTTCATTTCGAAAATTTTTGTTTGAAATAGAATAGTATATTAAACTCTAAAATAATTTTGAAATGAGATTGACATTGTCATTTTGATCCATACCAACTGAATTATGAGCTAATAAAAAGTTTTTACAGAACTATATTTGAGGGAATTTTGGAAGGGTGCCCACGTAATTTTCATTGATACCAGTTATAAAAATATCAAACGGTACCAGATTCAATTAGCGGCCCAGTTAACGAAGACATTAAATCTACCGTCAAAAGAACCTTGTCCGCAACGTGTACGGTCCAGATAAGGTGACACAGAGTAAGGGCGCAGTCGTAACCGAAAACCAGGGATCCTCCTAGGACTCTTATAAATCGAAGTCCGCATCAGCCATTTGAGCGCGCTAAGACACTCAAAGATTGATATATCAGCCATGGCGAAGCCGCGTAAGCCGAAGAATGAGGACGCTAAGCCCGATAATTCCGGTGCTGTAGTCCGTCATCAGAAGCTCTGCCTCTCTATCGATATGGATAAGCGCCAAGTCTATGGGTCTGTCTTTTTCCCTCTCGTATGCATGCTTTCTTCTAGGTTTAGCTATTATTCTTTATTTTGTTTTCATTTGTAATAATTGGAGCTAGTTTGTGCCCATTGGCTGTAAATTTTTGCGTTTGAGTTGAATTTATGGTATTTTAGCTTCAAATTCATTTGTCTTTTGTTTTGTTTTTTTTTTTTTTTGGGGGGGGGGGGTGTTCAGCTATACGGAGTTGGAAATTGCTGTCCCAGATATAGGAATTGTGGGTTTGCATGCGGAGAATTTAGGCATCGAGAATGTGTTTGTGGATGGTGAGCTTACGGAGTTTGAATACTATCCACGGCAGCAAGATGGGGTAGAATGCGAAAAGAGATGGAGTTGGGTGTCTTCTCCTAGCTTAGCTGCTGATGCCGCAGGCTCTGCTTATGTTTCGGCACTCGAGAAAGAACAGGTTCCTAATTTACTCATTAATTGTTGCAAGCCAGCTTTTAGGGCTCCCAGTGAACAACAGGATCAAGCCAACTTAGAGAATGGTGCAGCTAAGCAGGTTACTGTGGCTAATCTTATTTAACTCTTTCTATTTTTCTATTTTAAAATTTCGGTTCTACTCTAGCTTTTCATATGCTAGTAAAAAATTCTGTTGTACTCTTTCATATGCTAGTCATTGTGGAATTTTGCATGAGAAAAATGTGATAAAGGACCGCAACCATATGCGGTAACAAATTGTAAGTTGTAACTACGGTGTTTATAGGGGTAGATGTGACTATGCTAGTATTTCATCTTTCTACAGAGGATGAAGGCTAGTTGAGTCGCATTTACTCTTAGAATTTAGAAGGTGAACAGGCCAGCCACTCAAATTAAGTAAGCCATTATATATTTGTTTTCATCTAGCTTGGCTTACTGTTATGTCTTAATACAGATCACTGAGTATAGAGCCACTCTTCAAAATGAGATTTAAGATCTCTATATCCTTTATCATTGTTCCCCACTAAGTCATTATATGCCTATTCCTTGCTTGCTTAACTTTTTCTAGGCTGCCACTTCAATGTGCTCACTCTCCTGTAATGTGTATGAACCATCTCAAATTTACCTTACTTAGAATGTTGGTATGCTTCATTGAGCATTAGTTTTCATTATGAGGTTTACGCCTTTGTGGTTTCTCATGTAGGCTGATGTTGGATGCAGAATGTGAAATTGGTTCGTATCAATTATTGGGTAGAGAAAGCAGAAACAGGGATTCAATTTAATGAAAATGTGCTGCATACAGATAACCAGATTAGGCGTGCAAGATGTTGGTTCCCTTGTGTGGATGAAGTTTCTCAGCGTTGCTGGTATGAACTGCATGATTTGTTGTTCTTTGTTAAGAATTTGTAACATTTTTGCCCTATGTCAACTATATATGTCTACTTATGATGCTACTTTTTCAGCTATGATCTGGAGTTCTCTGTTGCACATCACCTTGTTGCCGTCAGTACTGGCAACTTACTATATCAGGTGAGATAAATGAGGGGGCTGTATTCTTGGGTTGCCTGGACTATTGGAATTTCTAGTAATGCTTTAATTAATTGTAAATAGTTGATTGAATGATCTTCATTTCATATGTTCATATCTTGATATTAATTTAGCTTATGAAGATGTTGATATTTTGTTAGATAAATTAAAATAATTTTTTTTGGGTGATTGTAGTGGAGTATATGTTCGAATTGTAACTTTATGTGATGACCAATTAATTAAGGGTATGCTAAAAGTCTTACATATGTTTCGTCCTTCTATGATATTAGGATCAAGATTTGAATGTCATAAGAATGTTGCTCTCCAATGAGAAGGAGAAAAAAAAAATTAAATGCTACACGGGGTTTATAAGTTACATAACATAAGGTGTTTGTAGAGTCCTTATAAAGTTTGTAGTTGAAGCATTTATGTGTATGATCCTTGAGTGCATAAAATTATATAGTTCTCTTGTTCCTTCTTGTTGACATTTGGCTTTAAGCGTGCCAATCCTTTCTTGTAATTGAAGTACCAGAAGACAAGGTCGAACTCATTGAACAATGCATTAAGATATGGGCTTTTGTTGAGAAGGTGCTTGAAGGACATGAGTGATAGATATTATGTATTTAGACTGTTTCCTCTTAGGTTACGTTTGTATTATCTTTGTTGAAATACCTTTGTAATTATCTCTCTGTAATTCTCATATAAATATCAATAAATAGCCTACCAAAGGTAAGGGTGGAAATTTGTTTTAGTATATTGTAAGGAGTTTATAGATGATTTGTATTTTCATATTTGGATTTCCAAGCCATATGGTATGTTCTTAATTATACTACATTTGGGGACTTGAGCACCATACTTGCAATTCCAACTTGTTAGATAACTTACTTTAAAATCCGGGTTCGGTTCCCAGTTGGTGCATAATTTGCGGGGATAGCTCTGTTGGGAGAGCGTCAGACTGAAGATCTGAAAGTCGCGTGTTCAATTCACGCTCACCGCAGGCATCTTCGGGATCGAGACTCTGTTGAGTTGATTAAATTGGGAGCTTGGTTCACAGTTTCCCATTTGTTGAAGTGATGAGAGTCATGTTAATCATGGAATAAATGGGGGGCACAAAAGTCAGATTGTGAACCTGGCCAGTACTTAGTACTTTTTTATAATTCAGAAAATTTTTATTTAAGTTTAATTTATCTTGTGAATATCTAACTTGTAATCCATTGAATGTTGTTAATAAATCTTAACAACAGGAGTGAAAAAAGGGAATCCTTACCAGGATTATCCGAACTGTATCAAGATGATTTTGCTTCATAGAAAAGTTTTTGTGAGTTAAAATTATACGTTTTTGGAGCTGAGGTTTTCTAAAACTTAATGACACGCTCAAATGATGCTTCTCGCAACGTTAGGAAGAATCCCTTTAGATTGGAAATCTTTACGGGCTTGGGAAGCTTTGTGAGGAAAAATATTATAACAATAGATGAGCTGATGTGATGGGGAAACAAAATGAATGATAGATTGATTGATATTTCTTGCACGGATGAAGAGAAACTATGAATCATACACTTATTCATTGAGAATGGGTGAGAATTTTCTTGTGGTATATGTAAGATGTAATCTTGGGATGAATTGACTTTATGTAGATAACATAGAGATGGGAAATAATGTTTTGGAATGTAGAGCTAAATGCAAAGCAATATGGAATGTCATTCAAGCGGCTATTTTGCAAATAAATAGGCCAGGAAAACACTTTAAACCCAGTGAAAATATAAGGGTGATATTTCTTTTGCAAATATTGGGCATGGCCTTTTCTGTTCGCATAACCGCTCATCCTTTTTGCTCTTGTGGAGGTACTAGAGTTGTATGCTTCCTGTCTGCTTATGATACTGTCCTTGGAGTCTTTTTTATGAATGGAGTCTTCCTTTTATTTTGAGAGATAGAGAGAGAGATTTTACTTTTTAGGGGGTTGGGGGAGTATCCTGTGTACTCATGATGCTTTCCTTGAGTCTTTTTTATGAATTGAATCTTCCTTTATTGAAAGGAAAGGAAGATGAAGATGAAGATGATTTCTTTTTTTTTTTTTTTTCTGTTTTTGGGGGGTGGGGTGGTCAAAGGATAGATTTCTTTAAAACCGAAGGGCAAGTGTTGCCTATCTCAATCTGTTAAGCATGCAGCAAGCCAACTAGAGGGAGACAACTCTTCGTGACTTTGATTTCAATAACTTCTGCAAGAAATCTGTTAACCATGATGGTTAAGTGTTACCCTGTCCTGATCTGCTAACCCTGCAGTAAGTCAAATGGAGGGAGAAAACTCTTCAAGACTTTGATTCATTGACCTTCATAACAAATTTGTGTTGCTTTGCATACTACCACGTATGAGGAAATGGATTAACTCTAAGTTGTTGTTCCCTTTAGCTTCCAAGAATCATTATAACATTATTTACAATTGTTGGACTGATGGCTTTGCTTGTTGGGTTCACTATGTACACTCATAATTTTACGACATCTGTATGTTGAATAGTTGCAACATAATATTGTTTATTTTTGGACTTTAAATTATTTATAAACAAAAACTAGAGAAAGAAAATTACCAGCGGGGCATGTATATAAACATCATAGGGCTCCTTCATGTAGGTATTGTAAAATTTAAACAATTCAATATCTTTGGCTGCTTCATTGTCAAAGTTTCTCTTATGAGCAAGGAGTTTAATATTCTGAGAAGAATTAACTTCTAAGAACAGAATGGCGGAATTGAAGACTAAGGTCGAACTCAAACTTCCATGGTTTAGATAAGGCCCAAATAATTGATTTTTGTTATTCTAGAATATGCCATTTTGTTGATGTGTTATTCTAGAATATGCTATTTTGTTGATGAGGGACAAGGTAATCTGGTTATGCTGAATTGTCACAGATTAACATGTTTATTGAAGCAATGAGAATTCTGAAAGAGGAAATTGCAAACCAAAGTATCATATGTGACCTTGATGCATCAGGTTAGAGTTAGAACTAGGAATACAAGCAGATTAATTACAGCTGCAATTAGTGTATGAACAAGAATCATTTTTAATTATGGCTGCAATTAGCTTATGAACCAAGAATCAATTGTCGGGGGACATGTGGGGATGGTAACATTTTAATATCATGGAGAGTGGGTCAGTTACATCCATGGTAAAAGGAAATCCAGAAATTGATTCATACTTTAAAAGAGTTTGATCAGTGAACTAAATCTGCATCTCTAGAAAGTATGTAATTGCGTAGACAAGGAGCTATTTTTCAAGGATTTGAATTAATTAATGTATTTTTATTTTCAAATTTGTGTCATTAGTTAATAGATCTTGAACTCCTTAAAAAATTTAATTGGTGTATGGTAGGTTGTCATTAATGAAGTATTTTCTGCTCATATTTGGCTTTAAAATTTTAGCTATTCTTAGTGTTTAAATATATATTTTTTATTTCTCAAGTTTTCACAAGGACATAGAGAGCAATTAATGATCACAATATTTTGTTAATGATTTATTATTTGTATTACTATTATATTAATATTTGTTAGTATTCTATGCTAATTTATAATCTTAAATTTCGATGTGTGATAGGCTAATGGATAAAAAATACTTTATTTTTGATTAATTAATTTTTTAGTATTCTTAGTATTTTCTTTGTGTTTGTTTTTTTTTTAATTTTACTATCATAATGAAATTTTGGATTTTGATCTTTGTGTGCGGATGTGACTGGGGAATACTTGAGTCCAGTGGGAGAGGAAAAGTTATTAACTAGGATGGACAAGGGAATTGAGTATCTACATTGTGAGATCCCATTCCCTCTCATAAGGGAATCAAATAGAATTCCGCTATAGAGAATAGAGAGAGTATATTCTTATCCAATTTCCGAGGCCTTTTAACTTGAACCATATTGCCTTTGAGGTAAGTTAATCTTAATTGATATGAAGTTATATGGAAAAGGCTTAGGAGTAATAGTTTTATGCATTTGATTTACAGTTTTCCGAAAATATGATGATGAATATTAATGATCTGTCATATTTTTGCTTTATCTGTTGCTTGCATTCTTGCATGTGTGAAGCTTATTGTCACTGCTCTTTTAATTTTAAAAGGCTTGGATAAATCTGGAATTGTCTTTTTAGCAGTTTGTGGAGCCATAGCTCTGTCTGGAATCTTTAGAATATTTTTGTTAGTTTAGAATGGAGAAACATCAGTGGCAGGGAAGATGCCAAAATTGTTGAGATAGTGTTTTTCTGGTTTTTGGTAGAGAAATGCATGTATGTTCAAAAGGTAAAGTATGGCCTTTTGTTTGTTTTTCCAGAACCTTTGGAGACTTGCTTTTTTAAATTGCAGAGAAAATTTGAAGGGCACTGCTTATAGGCTTGTGTACTATGTTTCTATTTTTTGCCTTTTCGTTTTAATAAAATTGCTTTTTCTTGTCAAAAAACATCTGGACATTATTTTTTCAGGCTAAGAGGATTAAATTTACCTTTTTTTATTGTGGTTGGATTATAAGCATTAGGAGTTGCACGTATTTAAGTATTGAGATCGAATTGGGTCTATGTGGACTACTTAGAGAGAATGCATTTCGAGGGCTTTTGCGAATGCATAAAGTCCATTGCTCATATGCAGGAGGAATTGGATGGGTACTCTTCATTTGTGGTAATACGAAAACTTCTTTAGATTATTTTGCTTTTATAAATTTTGTATTAGTGGTCTTTATAGAGAGCTTTTTAAATTGTTTATTTCTTGCAAAACCTTCTCACTACTACTTAATTTGACCCCACTTACAAAGAATAAGATCTAAATCTGGAAAGGCTGCATCATATACAAGGTCAGTATTCATAAATTCTAACAGAGTGATGCAGATGTGAGGCAAGAGTCAAGTGTTATATCATATTAGCCGAGTAAGAGGAAAGGTTGAGCGTTCATATTCGATAAGTTATATACTGGAATATTATTTGGGGGCTTCAAGTAATCAGGCTTGGTTGTTTTAGTTGAAATATTAGATGAGATTTCTATTCTTTGTTTTAAATTAAGTATTGGAATTAGCAACTACTTCAAAGTTGAGGAAGTAATGGCATACAAAATTACGTTTCAGCAAATTATAATCGATAATTAAGATCCCATTTCTTGGATTTTCCCCTCTATTCGTCAAGGAATCTGGTTGGCAATTGTAGCATTGATGTTTTTGGGGTGTGGTTTTGATTATTGACAATCTTCAGGGGGATGAAGTATTTATCATTTAGCAGCAGATATTACATGTTTAGAAATTTAGATGAATTTGTGCAGTTCATTCTGTGTGGTTTTTCTTGGTTTAAAACATTTGTGGCAATTAATTTTACCATAGTCTCTTGGACAACAGCCGAACTCACTCGGCATGAATTATTGACTTGCATGGTCCAAGTGATTGTACAAATGATGGGAAGAGGGTCTTGAATTTAGTCCTTCTTACCATTTTTTTAGATTGTATGGAGGGATAGCAAAAGTAGCGTGCTTGAGGAATTGTGTCCCATGATATTCAAAAATCAAGGGTTCATCCACTGAGCTTTTTGGTTTAATGACTGACAATTTTTGCGTACTCAGGTTACTCTATACTTCTCTTATAAATAGCTGAAATTCTGTGGTATGGAAATGTTAAATAGTAATCTGGAGCGTGTTTTTTTTTTTTGTTTTTTTTTTTGGCTTGTGAATGTTCTTTTTTATTTGAATTGGTACCCCTTTAAGTGCTATAGATTTTTTAGTCTCCCCCTTGCTACCTGAAAACTAGAAAAGGAGATGGTAGGATTTGATAGCAAAATGTCAAATACATAAGTTGACCTCTAAATTTTCACAAAGATATCTTGTGGCCCTGATATTCACTTTTTCTGTATTTGTGGCTCCTTAGAACTGATTCACGTTTTGATCACGAAGTATGAGATTATTACAAAAATTGAAATTTAGGGGGCCACAAGGTCAAAAGTGAAGTTTAGAAGGCTGAAAAGTTTCCGAAATTTGGGGGGTCGCAAGGTTTCTCATGGGTTAAATTATGTATTCAGCCGATAGCAAAAATGGTATGGTGCAAAATCATGGGAAGTATATTGCAAGCTAAATCGTTTATATCTGCAAAATTGTAGAAATGCACCACGTCGGATAAGGGAGATATTCACTTGTACTCACAAAGTGTCGAGCCTTTCTGCCGGGGCTTTTAATCTGTATTTGGTAGAAGCATTGAATTTCAATATGAACTTAAGAAATGTAAATAGCCTTCCTCACTGATATGCTTTTTAGTCCCAAATTAAAATTTACTTTGCGTGTGAGTGCTTATTTATTCGGTATTATTTTTCTAATTGCTTGTTTAGTTAACTTAAAAGAATTGATTATCTAAATATTTTATCACAAGCGTTCTTGTTGCTGCTTAATGGTGAACTTGTGTAATTGAGTGTATTTTTTACTCTGTGCTATGTCTCCTAAAGGTTGGGATTTTGAATTATAAAGAATGGTTATGACTAAAATCTTCATCCTCAACACGAGTCTTGCCAATGTACAGATAATAGAGTGGCATTTTTTCCTGAATTTATATTTTGTCATGGCTATGATTGTGAACATATTTGAATTCATATAAGTTTATGGTGTTGTCTGTTCATATATTAGTTTTATATGTTAGGCTTTTAGTATTCATTGATTTTAACAACGCGCACATCATCAATTGCAGGTTTTGAGCAAGGATGATCCTCCTCATAAAACTTATGTCTACAGATTAGATGTTCCGGTAACTGCTCAATGGATATCATTGGTGGTTGCACCATTTGAAATCTTTCCTGATCCTCATGTTGGTTTCATATCACACATGTGCTTGCCAGCCAATCTATCAAAGCTTCGGAATACTGTGGAGTTTTTTCACAATGCATTCAAGTTTGTTATCTTTGTTATTCCACTTTTTGTTAAATTTTTCATTTTTCACTACCACCGGGAGTTAAAACATGAACTTATTATGCTATTTCTTGACTCTGCGATGTATGTTCAACAGCCATTATGAAGAATACCTTGATGCAAAATTTCCTTTTGGATCGTACACACAAGTGTTCTTAGCTCCTGAGGTGGTGGTATCCTCATGTAGTTTGGGAGCTTCCATTAGCATCTTTAGTTCTCAAGTTTTATATGACGACAGGGTTATTGATCAGGTTCACTCTTTTATCAAGGTTGCATTATCAGGCTTTATTTGCATTTATTGCAGTATGCTGATTGATAAATAATTATTGTAACAGGCCATAGACACAAGCATCAAACTAGCTTTTGCACTTGCAAAGCAGTGGTTTGGAATTTATATAGTTCCTGAGGAACCCAATGACGGTAAGCTGGCAGAACATGATACTGTGCTGCTTATGTGACATAGATTAATATAATTTGAGGAATGTAATCAGCACACTTATGTAGTTGCTTAATGCTTATGTTTCAGAATGGCTTCTGGATGGGCTTGCTGGTTTTCTGACGGATTTGTTTATCAAGAAATTTTTGGGAAATAATGAAGCACGTTACAGGAGATACAAGGTTAGAACATATTAACTGCATAAATTTTAGTTGATTATTTAAATGCAAGGAAAAGAAATCTTGCAGCTATGGGCAAAAGGGGTCTCTGCATATGTGTGACTTTACTATCATTGCTACAATTATTATGATTTGATTGGTGCCAGTTTCTTGTAATGAATTCGTTCTTTTAGCCCTCTCATGTTGTTTGAGATATCTTTTGATGCCTCTTTCTTTGAGTTTTTGCTGTCATTATCTGCTTGCAGCTTTAATAGCACAGTGCCCCTCATATGGGTTTAAATATGCTTTTGATAGGTCGAGTTAGGTTGTCACTATCAGGTTCTTTGGGTTACAGTTGGAATGGTTTACCCATGCTACATGATTCGACTTTTCAATTTTGTTCTTTGAGAAGTTGATGAATTGAGGATGTACTTGATCTTGGTCCCTGGAAATGTTTCAGATAACAAAAAGTTCTGTAGCAGATGCTATGGCAGATTAACTTAAAATAAGCTCGAATGTTTACACTGGCCCAGTTATCTTTGCAACCGGAAACACATTAAACTTCTTTTTTTACTGCTACAGGAAACCTTTTTTGTTGTTGATAATAAACGTAGAAGTTATTTTTAATAATCGATTAGTTCCAAGATTTCCTTGATTCCATTATTTCCTCTTATGATGAGAGCTTTGGCAATTAAGGAACATGTTATATTTTCATTGTGAATAATAGCCAGTAACTACCACCACATGAAATATGGCTAACAATTCGGTCAAATCTTGTTTAAGTTGCAATCAACTCATATTTAAGTTTATGCTTGTATCTGTCTTCAGACTTTAGACTTGAGCCAAAGCATTCTATTTTAGTAATTTTGGATAAAGTTGCATTACCTCCTTAAGTTGTATCCACTGCCCAAATGTACAGTTGCCTGAAGATGAGTGGCAAATTCTTGGTGGTAAAGTTGTTCCTTCTGATGCATAATTTAGTTGATATGGATTCTTAGAGATTTTCTTTTTCTTCTTCTGACAGAAGAAAATTCATTATTAACTTATTAAATAGCACAGTGCAATTTCAAATATTTTTTAAGAACTAAAATAGTGGAACAAAATATGGTGACAATCACATAGTTCCTTGACCAAAATGTATTGGTGTTTAATAGTTAGCAATTAGCTACGCGGAATCGATTAAAATGAAAAACCTTGGTGTAAACTCCAAAAGCCAATGGAACAAAATATACTTGTCCTTCTTTCTCTTGCTGATGGAATAAACAAGAAAAGTTTCCTATTGTACAAAAATGATTATTTTTGGGACCATTGTAGGAATGTGTCGTTTGATGTTCTATCATGTATTCTCACCCATCATGATTTTGTAAAATTGTTAGGACAATACAGCTGTGTTTTTGGAATTTCTGCAGCAAGACCTACTTGAAGATCTTTTAATCAGATGGTTGAATTCATAACTGTAGCTAAGTAGAGTTTTCTAATTGCTTTCCTGGTTCGATGCAACTTTGAAAGTATCTTTGTGGAGTTTGTGGATCTTTTTGAGTCAAGATTTTGTTTCTTTTCCCTCGGTTGGGTTGCTGTCTTGTATTTTGCAAATGGGTTGTGCCATTTGTTGATCTCTCTCTCTCTCTCTCACATCAGTCTCATTACTTCTCAGCTTATGTTAATTTTATTTTATTTTATCATTTGTTCTCTTTTGTGTTCATTTTGATTTGGTACCTGATTACAAGTGTTTTGAGAACCGTGAAGGTAGGGTCCACTAAATCAGAGGGCTCAACCGGGTTTAATATGTTTCAACCGGATTTTTGTTTATAATATTTTAAATATATTTATTAAATACAATTGAAAATACAGGTTAAGAAAATTTATCGATATCAAATAAAAAAAGTCTCAGTTGGCTTTTACATAAAGAATAAAAAAGATTAGTAAATAATTTTAAACAAAAAGAATAAAACATGACTAAATTTAATACTAAGCATTAAACAACAAAAATTATTTAATTGCCATAAAAGATAATATTGTTTTTTACATTTGGTTTTAAAGCTGGACAATTTAGTTGCTTTGATTAGCAAATTAAAACTTTGGGCTTAAAAATAAAGAGGCCCAAAAACTAAAAAATCAGTAGGCCCAACTTTTAAGAGGCCTATATTTTGAGAAAACTGAAGAATTTGAGTCGAACTATGTTAGTTACCGGTGTAGTTCACTGGTTTTTACCCAGTTTTCATCGGTTTTCACCGATTTATCTTGTTTTTGAAGCTGCTGATTTTATTTTCTAACCCGGACCGGACCACATTCTGGTTACTGGTTAAACCGGCCGAACCGTCCAGTCCAGTCCGGTTTTCAGATCAATGCTGATTACAATTCTTGTTGTCTCAGCAAAAGATAAAACTGCAAGGAGATGATAGTGTTTCTATTTTAAAATTCTGGATAAATTTCTTTTCTGTTTTACATGCTTGTTGCTAGCATTATAAGGTGCAAAATCAAAGTTATGTTGTGGAATTGCAGGCTAATTGTGCTGTTTGCAAAGCAGATGATAGTGGTGCTACAGCTTTAAGCTCCTCTGCTTCTTGTAAGGATTTATATGGAACCAATTGCATTGGCATATATGGGAAAATACGGTCTTGGAAGTCTGTGAGTTCATTTCTGAATCTGTTTTCAAAATGTACTTTTCCTTTCCGTTCACTCTGAACTCACACATCGGTTTTGGAAAAGGTGGCAGTTCTGCAAATGTTGGAAAAGCAAATGGGGCCAGAATCCTTTCGCAAAGTAAGAGTCTAGTGTGTTGAAAATTTACACTTTGAATTTTGATGGATGAAAAAACTGTAACATTTTATGTTGCTTTAGCTTGTTATTTTTATGGGTGGCTCGAGCTGGGGTTGATCGCTAGACTGTTTCATCATAGTTGTCAGGATATACCTTCTTTTCTGGGGAAAAAAACAATTTGGAGATGCATAATAGTAGTTATTTATGGGCTGAGAATTTAGATGGCTTCCTTTCTCATATATATATATATATATACACACACACTCACATAATAATTTTGTCTCTTTAATTATAGATTTTGCAGAAAGTCGTCTTGCGGGCTCAAGATACAATGCCTGTGAGATCTCTTAGTACAAAGGAGGTGATTATGTTTTATCCTATATCTGAATCATCTATCAACATGGTCTTCTGTCTTCTGCTACGTTGGTTTTTTATTTAACTCCAACTTTGCATATTTTGGTTTTGTTTTATTAGTAAGCATCATAACTACAACACGTGGGTTGGTGATTTTGTATTTTGTCATCTTACATCTTTCTCTTCATTCATGGTTGTTTTTCAAAGCATGGAAGTTGCTTTAGTTACTTATCTATGTATTTTTTCATAACTGTGAGATGTAGTTTCGACATTTTGCTACTAAGGTTGGAAATCTTGAGCGTCCATTCTTGAAAGAATTTTTTCCTCGGTGGGTTGGGTCATGCGGGTGTCCATTGTTGAGGTATTAGTTGTGAGTTATATATGTTACTTGTACATTTTACCTTTTTTGGTTTCTGTTGGTTATGTGCCTCTTTTATTTTTGAATTTTAAGGATGGGGTTCTCGTATAACAAAAAGAAAAATATGATTGAACTGGCGGCTCTAAGAGAGTGTACTGCTACTTCTGATGCTAGTGCATCAGTTCTTAACCCTGATTCTGATAATCGAGATGGTGATATTGGATGGCCCGGGATGATGAGTATCAGGGTTCATGAACTTGATGGTATGTATGACCACCCTATTCTTCCTTTGGCTGGAGAGATGTGGCAGCTTCTGGAAATACAGTGCCATTCAAAGCTTGCTGCTAGACGCTTCCAAAAGCCTAAAAAGGGTTCTAAGCCTGATGGCTCTGATGAAAATGGTGATGTTATACCTGCAACAGATATGCGGTCCAGGTACATTGCCAATTTGATGTGTTGTTTATCATTCTTGTATGTTGGCTTATATTATCTAGGGTAGATTACCAAAAAAAGAAAAACAACCCTGATGTTAACTTGAATTAACACTTGCATCTTTGCTTTTCTAAAATTGAAATAAATGGTATTTATGCACTTAGTCTATTGAAGGAAATAGTATTTATGCACTTTTACATACATTGCATTTTAGTTCCTCATCTTTGAAGTGACATAACTTTCTATTTTCTCGGACATTATAGGTTAAACAACAATTTAGTGACTCACCTTCAATCGTTTTGGAGGTTACAATGTTTTCATTTATAGATTAAAGGATTGAAATAAAATGCTGTTGAAAGTAAAAGCTTAGAGACTACGGTAAATAATACCTAAAGGATTAGAGTGTCATGAAACTAAAAGGCTGGGAACCATCTGATTCATTTCTTAAAATGCAAGTGTTGAAGTGTGTTTTCCACTAAATTTCAGAAGGCTCGTATTATTTTGCTGTATTTTCTGTAGTGTTTGACATTTTTCATTTTGCAGTTTGGAATCACCCTTGTTATGGATTAGAGCTGATCCAGAAATGGAGTACCTTGCTGAAATTCATTTTAATCAGCCTGTACAGATGTGGGTAAGACATCCTGGCCTTTTTTGTAAAGTTGTGCTGTCTTTCTCCATGATTGACATTCTAGTTTAATTGATTGTGTGTACTTTTTACTACAAAACTTTGAAACATTTGTCATATTAAAATTCGTATTTAAGTAATTGATTGTGATGACATATTAGCATTAAGGCCTTTTTTGGAGGATAGAAAGTGGGAGGAAAGAAAATGGAGAAAATGTATTCGGCCATAATATTGACTAGATAGACTGAGGAATAAAATTACTTGACAAAATGTATAAATCCAAATGCATTTTCTACCCACTTTCTTCTCTCCGAAAAAAAGCCTAAGAATTGGCTTGAGTTGGAATAAACTTTCTTCCTGAGTCTTGGGTTTTTTTTATCTGTTCTCAATTGGAATGAACTTGAAATGGTTGACATAGTAGGTTTCCATGTAATAATATCAGATAAAAGAATCGCATAGTGAGGTCCAAAGGGTTCTGGAGCCTGAGGCGCAAGGTGTGTGTGTGGTGGGCACGAAGTGCATGTTCGCACACACATATCTATTTTCTAGTTGAATAATAATGTGTGAAATAGAAAAATAGATTATTGTGGAAGAATCGATAATATGTGCCATTTGATTTATCAGGGAGAGGATGAAGATAATATGTCTACTGAGTGCTTTTTTATGTGAAATTTTGTTGTAATTGTTATATTAGGAAAGTTCGAAAAGATTTCAGTAAGGAATCTACTTCTAAAATATGAAATGACAGATTGTATAGGAAAATTTAAATGTTGTCTGTTTTTTTTTAAATATGGATTATGGAATGTTCTACAAGTACCAGGAAAGATAAGATGCAGAGAAGATGAAAAAAAATCTATTATTCCGGGTGTACATTTATTTGTTGGTCAACAACCAACCTCATTTCTTTTCTTACAAGTCTTTCCTTGCTCTACTCTATACTCGATCTTGCTTAGAAGTCTACTCTGGCACCTTGTGACGGGCTTTAATCAGTCGTTACTCAATTCTCACTCTCCTAACGCTAGGCATTTTCTATCTATGTAATTTTATATTAGATAAGGAAAGAAGGGGCTAGGCAGCCAAGTCTTTCCAGTTCTAAAGAACACACACAACAAAAGCTGTACTTCTATAATGCTGATGTATGGAAGGCATCAATCATCCCAGAACTAACCGATCCAGCTGTAACATAGTCAAAACAGGTCATCCAGATTCGAAACTTACTTGGGAGAGTAAGACAATCACAGGCGAGCTTAAGGCAGATACCCAATGCTTCACACTGACCCAATCGGAAGCCAAATCAGTGACCCACGAAAGCCAAGAGCATCGGTGATGGGGTCAACATCCTTCCAAGAGGACCGCTCTAGTTGTTGATGTCATTTTTCACGGGGTTTACTCAGTTAAATGTATTGTTTGCCATTCAATCGAAATTTCATAAGAGAACAAAGGGGTCAAATACGGAGCATCATCAATATTGGGTCGATCTCCAACAACATTTAGTATTTTCTCTGTATCATTTGGCAAAACAGGTCTAATCCTCGCCCTTGGTTTACTGGCTGGCAACAATGGTAGTGGTGTTTCCCCCTTAAGAATCCTAGCTGCATCTCTTACTCTTGGCCTCTTCTCATAGTCTGGGTGCACACAAAGAAACCCTAGCATGAGCATTCTCCCCATCTCTAGTGCATCAAACTTCCCCATCAACCTTGGATCAGCAGCTTCAATTAATTTCTTCTTTTCCCACAAGTTCCACACAAAATCAACAACCATAGTTCCATCATCTTCAAAAGGCTTCCTCCAAGTTCCCACTTCTAACACCACTACCCCAAAGCTGTACACATCAGTCTTCACTGTTGGAACACTAGCCGGTACACTAGTACAAACCTGACTCTTTAGAGGTAAGTAGCATCCTCTCAACAGTGTATGTCCAAAAGCCACTCTCTCTCCATGGGGAGGTCTTATATACGTTATACGTTCCTAGAGGATTTACCTAGTAAGAAAATAGGATTTACTCACTCTTCGAACAGTGATGAGCTGTTTAGCCTGTCACAACAGGTTCTACTTTCAAAATCCTACAGATAGTTTGACACAGCAAATTATTCAGAGGATTTTTAGGGGCACCTAAGCACAGGGCTGTGCCTGAGGGCCTGAAGGCCATAGGTATGTATGCCAAGTTTGCGCCTCACCTGGCTATGGCTCAGGCGAGGTGGCTCTGCCTGGTTCTGCCCTCAGCCTAGGCACCTGCCTAGGTGTTCCTTTAACAACCCTGAATGAGTGCATATAGGATGGTGGAAGTGTCCTTTGCTGAGAGATAGTGAGAGGAGGATAGTTGACATGGTTAGACATGTTCAGAATAGATAGGTAGGTGCAATGGTCTGGAAAATTAAGCATATCCAAGTTAAAATGAATAAGACAAGATTGTCCAAGGATGAAAAGAGGCAAAGTGGTTGCAAAGGAATTAGCATTTCCATTTGTTTTTGGAATATTACCCTGTAAACTGAACATGATGGAGGAAAAAGACACATGCGGTCAACACAATTAGATTTGGGGTGAGGCTTTGTTGAGTTCAACTTGTTTTAGACACTGGAAATGAATATCCCTAAACAGTAACTGCCAGATCGAATCTTTTTTTCGTTTTCTTTCTTATCTTTTCGCTGTTAAATAATGCATATGGTGCTAAAAAGTTTTGGTACGTACTACTACATTATAGATGTATGTACTTCTTACCAAACCTCAAACATCAGTTATATCAGTGATCACTTCTTTTGGAAATTTAATTGTGATGAAAAGATTGAATTGCTTCTAGTGTGAAGTCATTTTTTCCCATTCTGCATCCAAACACAAGAGCTTATCTTTGATTATGCAAGTTAGGATATGAATTTTTGTCTGTTTTCTTGTTGTAATCTTTCTACATTTTTTTTGGCCTCATATGAGTTTCTGCTAACATACTTTGTAAATGTTCATCAGATCAATCAGTTGGAGAAAGATGAGGATGTTGTGGCTCAGGCACAGGCAATTGCGGCACTAGAAGCATTACCACAGCTGCCATTTTCTGTTGTAGCTGCCCTGAATAGTTTCCTCATTGACTCCAAGGTTTTTCATGCTTGCAGTGGAATGGTTGCCTGTGATTCCTTTGTTGATTGGTGTCTTATCTGAATTTGCTATGTTTTGGCCAGGCCTTCTGGAGAGTCCGGATTGAGGCGGCATTTGCATTGGCTAATACAGCATCTGAGGTATTGTAATAATGTAATTGTGAGCTAAACTCTTCCCCCCACCCCACCTCAAAACATCTGACATGGCGTTTGCAAGCCTCAGTGTGTGTGTGCGCACGTTTGTTTCTCTCTCTGTCTCACAACTTTGCTAGGCTAGCACTGGAGATCAGTTGAAGATTAAAAGGTAGAACATTATGTTGGCAACTATGGTTGGAGAGGCGATTTGATTAAGAACCTAATGAAGGAAATCAAGGGTTTGACCGTTTATGGTAGTATTTCTGCATAATGACCGTCGTAAATCTAGTGGGAATTTACTATTTTGATGAGGCTATTTAATGAAAAAGTAAGTTACGGTATAAATGAAATATTCCCTAAATTTGAAAGAACGAAGATATTTATGTGACATTACTTGTGAATTGAAGGAAAAATAAAGACAAACAAGTTTGGCAGCTTTTGTTGTTGTATACTTGTATTCATTTTTTTTTTAAAATTCTATCAATGTGTTTCAGTCTTTAATCAGTTATACAATGTTCTCATCTTTTAGAATTCATTCCAAAACTGTGCTGTTTGGGAGATTGTAGGGTCCATACTGTACTGACTTGGACTCTATCCCTGGAACATCAATTATTTGGTCTGGAAAATTGGAAATCCTATGTGGCAGCAGTGTCCCACATACGCTGTAGGAGGTGGAGTCTGTCGTCCCAACAACTCTTCTCAATCTATTCAATTCCTTATTTGCATCTCCATCAGAAAGTAAAAGTTTTGGATGGATATCTAATAAACCATAAAATTGTGTTATTATAATGATTTATGGTCTAAATTGGTAAGATCAAAGAATTAGATATAATTATAAAGTAAAGTGGAAGTTCAGACTTTTTTTTTTGGGTCCATCAGACTTGAGATAATAAAATCCTAAACTTTGCACATAGAACTTGCTCAAGTATACTGCATGCATCACACCTATGGCAAGAATCACTTGAAACTCTGCCAGAGAAGCAGTGTGGGGAAGTTTCTCCAATTCATTTGATTCTATTGAAGAATGAAGCATTATGGACAGATAACTTTACTATTCTTTTAAAATAATTCAGTAGGGGAACTAGCTGACTAGCTGTGGGTGTTTCATCTCCACCACAAACCATTGTTGCAACAAGAGTTTGAATCCTGGGTTTTTTCCTTTTCCTTATTTTTTCTTCATGGTTTCCTTTTTTATAGCACTGTTCTCAAAGTCAACTACATTCAAGGTGGTGGAATCTCTAATCTCCAAATTAGAACAATGTTTTATGATATGCTAATAGCCACTAGATTGTTTCTCCTGAAAAGGTCCATGTTAAACTGCGTTTAGACTTTTGGACTTGATTTACATTTAAGTGTATTATTCTTTTTTTTTTTTTCGTCTGGCAGGAAACTGATTGGTCTGGTTTACTTCATTTGGTAAAATTTTACAAAAGCCAAAGGTTTGATGCAACAATTGGACTCCCCAAGTGAGATCCTTTGCTCCATCAGTCTGATTCGTTGAGGGTTATCCATATAAGATACACTTACATGAATTTTTTTTATGTTGATATCACCAGGCCAAATGACTTTCATGATTTTCCAGAGTACTTTGTTCTTGAGGTAATGCGATGAGGTAGGGTATGTAATTAGTCTGTGTGTGGTGCAATTCTTTGGTTCATATAACTATAAGATATTGTGCTACTTATTTTGAATCTTGCTAGATTACTTATTTATCATTTACTGAAACAATCTTTTATTGCCACTAGGATGAACAGATTGTAGATTTTCTGGGAACCTGCTCATGTAAAATAGTTTCTATTGGGTTTTCTTGGCATAAATATGCTGATCAAAATTACCTATGTCTTTGCTTTTTGTAATTCATATCCTTCAAAGAACTAGAGCAAGATGTCCTTTGCTAGCAAAATGAGTAAAGCCTAGATGATAGTTGTATCAATAACAATACTAGAAAGAAAAAAGGGTCCTTTAACTCTGCTGATTACTACCACTATATGTTTTGTGTTGACTTGTATAATGCTGGGTAAATATCTAGGTTAAGGGTTTTTGTTAAATTTTTCTGTTTAAGAAAGTCAACTCAGATAGCATTAAATTCTTGCAACTGGAATTGGCAATGGAGATTCTTATTTACAAGCATATGCCTATCATTTTCTTAAAATATATTATGATACTTCTGCTTTTGAGAATCCTTCTCCAATTGGATCAACTACAGTTCTTTCTACAAACTGTTTCTAAAGCTGAAATATCTTTGTACGAGTTATTGCTTGATGAAAGTAAATTTAACAATGAGAGAGTTAGCCTGTAGTAGCTGTGGTATTACAGAATTTTACTGGTTCTGATAGAAGGTAAAAGGAGTGAAACTGCAGTTCATGACCATTTAGTGATATCTTGTATATATTTGCTTTTTTTTTTCCTTTGCTATTCAGGCGTTGATGCCTGGTTTGGGGCTCTTAATACTAGATATTGGCGTGTGATTCATCTTGCTAGATGTTGAACTAAGACCTTATTAATGTTATTGACGTTACATTTTCTATGTAAAACGCTTATAATTCCTTCTCATTTCTTGAGTTAATTTAGGCCATTCCTCAAGCTGTAGCAATGGTTAGAGCTGCAGACAAAAAGAGCCCGAGGGAAGCTATTGAATTTGTTTTGCAACTTTTGAAGGTTGTTTCTTTCCCCATTCCTTCAAAGTTATGATATGGGATTGATTCTTTAGTGATTTTCATCTGCTTTTACAATATGTGGTGCATGTAAGAATATGTGGTATTTTCCAACTTAACTAAGTCTCAATCCCAGTTTGGTTAGCTTCAGCTCGATGGAATCATTTTCTGTCCCATCTGGATTAAGACTACAATTTCAGAAAGATCAAGATTAAGGTTACATTTTCAGAAAGATATAGGGTCACTATTTCTCCACCTTTTGATGTGCTTAACCTTCAACACTTGTGAATTTGTTGGTCCAACATGCATATGCCTAAACTATCTCAATCTCCCTTCTCTCAAATTCTCTTCAATAAGTGCCACTTCCACCATCATGCAAGCGCAAGCATAGAATGAAATAAGCGAGTGTTGCTGGATTTTATGCAATTGGACTTGCTCGTCATCGGGATTAAGGCATGGGATTTCATCCCAAAGAAATACATTCTTTGGAAATGTTAGGTACTCTTGCCGCCCTTAGATGGACTTTAGAGAAGCAAAATCCTTTAGTTCATTCTCATCCAGTTCATTTTTGTGTTTCCTATGTTCACCTTTGCATTTTATTTTTACCATGCTAATTTTGTGGAGTAGTGTCTTTACCATGTTTGTTGATCGAATACTAAGAATCATGTTGCAGTCCACTTCAATCATCCTGCTTTAATCTTATGACTGACATCCTCCTTACTTCCACCATCTCTTTGTATAATAAAGCCTTCTGAGATTTGTACTTTATGAGATCGCTACACCTCGTCTTTGAACATAAGATTTTCTGCTACTGACTAATGCAGCATGGCAACTGAAAGTTTCAAGAACTTTTGTGGTTAATAATGCAATCCCTACAAATTGGTGGCATTTGATTTTCAAAGAATTATTTTGGAGAATCTTTGGACTTGTGTGCATGTATTACAAAATTAATCCCCACATGGTGGCACCGCTCCTAAGAATAAATTACTTCTCCTTGTCTCATTATTCTTGGATGTGGCTTTTCCCAAGCCTTGTAAATATGTTCAGATGGCAAGTGTTGTGGCTACAGTTCAGATCTGAAGGGAAAAAAAAAAGTTGTTTCGAGGGAATTGATGCTTTGAAAAGTTATTATATTTGCCAATAAGAGGATAGTGAGTGGAGTGGGACAGTGAAAAGTGGAAATGAAATTTTTTAAAAATGAAAAAAAAAATAATGGGAGAATTGGGTTAAACTATTTATAGGTAATCTGCATATCTTCTGCTTCAATCTGTCTAACCAGGATCACAGGGTAAGAAAGTAGGTGGAGCGGAAAAGTAGCACTCGCCAAACCAGGTCATGGTCTGTTTAGTATATAGAGAAGCTTCTGAACTTGTGGTTGAATGTTGCTGTGTAGAGTTCAAGAATTCACATTAATACTCAATAATACCCTAATCATCGTCATATTGTTTGTTTACAGGGTAAACATGACAAACATGCTTGCAGATGATGCATTTTCTGTATTGATTTGTTGTGTCTGCATTGAATTCCTCATCAGATAGTTATTCAATTTTTCAGCTCAGTTATAGAGTAAATGGAGGATATACTCACTTTCATAGCTGCCGTTTATATTGATTGTGTTGTGTATCAAAATTTGCATTAAATGCATTACCAAAAGTGTGTATGAAAATGGAATTCTCTCTCTCTCTCTCTCTATCTATCTATCTATCTATCTATCTACATATATATCACTTGTGTTTTCAATATGCTTAGTGGTTATTACAATTTTTTGGCTCGGTTCTGGTGTTTTGCAGTATAATGATAATACTGGAAATCCTTATTCTGATGTGTTCTGGCTTGCTGCATTGGTCCAATCTGTGGGTCAACTTGAATTTGGGCAACAGGTTTGTGAACATTTTCCCCATCCCTTAATTGTTGATGACTGATAATGAATCTCAAAATTTCTTGTTAGTTTAATTCTGTTTTAATCTATTTATGTTCTTAATTCTTCTTGGCTGTTTTTTGTTTTCAATCATTTTTAATGTTCTATTTTTGTTGTCCTTCATATTCTTACCTCAGAAAGAAATTTTTTTCATTTTGTGGTTATTGCCTACTTAGAATTATTATCTTCATCCTGTTCCCCATGTTCCTCTCTCTCTCTCTCTCGTACACACGGACACAAGAAATACATGATACTGCCCGACAAGAAATTTGTGTATCTTGTTTGTCCAACTTTTTGGCTAAAAGCCAATTCCGTAGTTGGACTGATTATTCTTTCCTCAGTGGTGGTGTTAATGATGTCTAGGTTGATGTTAAATGAGGGTGGTGAAGATATTTCTCCCATTCTGTTTGAAAGAAACAAAGAGAGCCCACAGACATGCTTGTCTGGTTTGTTTTTGCTTGAAAAAAATTAGGCAATCCTGTGCTATTGAGGAATTGAGATCTGTAATTATTTGATTATACCTAGGAGTTAAAATTCAAAATTGATGATTCAATTGTTTCTTCTATAATATTTACTGGAGATGTCAAGGCACAAATTGGAAATTGGTAGCTTATTTTGGTTAACATATTGTTTGGAGTAAATCTACCTGGAATTCATTTCTACCAAGTATAAACATCTCTTTGCTCACCCTAGGAAGTTCTTTTCCTTTGTTTGGCAAAACGAACTTGGAACACTATGAAATTTGAAGTAAAGTTTTGTTTTTGGAAATTTCGAAACATTATTGATATAAGTTCAGTTATTGGTTTGTTTGATACCAAATATACAGACAGAATATTGGTTCTGTTGTCCATGTGTGTGGGCTTTGTTACAGTTGGGCACTGTATGCTACAAATTTCATTCTCGGAGTAAAGTGCCTAAACAAAATAATTGTTGCATTTTCTGTAGTGATAGGCAAACCCAGTAAATCTTTGGGTAAATCAAAAGGTCAATGTGGAAAAAATAACTGAGGAAGCGACAGCGCAATGTAGAAAAATATGAACAAGGGACTCCTATAACAAGCAACATAGACTTCTAGAGGTAGTACTTCTATTTCCTTAACAATTCAATGTGTACTCAGGTGAACCAGTAACCAAATGTTACCCTAACTTTCGACGGAAATTAGCCCTTCAAATGTGATTGAATACATGCAAAAGCTTGTATTAGGAAAAATAAGATCACCTTCAAGGACTTGCAGAAGATAGCCTGGGATTAGCCAGATTTCAAACTCTCCCATTTGATTTGGAAGAAAGCCAAAGAGGAATTAAGGATATCGTGCAACAATTTTGTTGTGTTGTGTACTAGTGCAGAACGAAGCTATGAAATTAAATTAGATTATGTAAGAATTAGTAAATGCTGGGCTAATTCTGAATTTTATTTTAGATTGCTAGATTTTAAGTTATGTTTCGTTTCTGCTCATGTGCATATCTCACATGTGCGGGCGCCCACACAAACATATCTTCTCACATATCAACTTTAAAAGCTGACATTTGAATTTCATTAAGTTGGATTTCCAATGAACATAGTTTACCCTTCTAAATTCGTCATCTTTTCCACAGATTCAGCGTTTGGTCTTAAAGTTGGTACGTGGCCTTTGATAGGGAATTAAACCTTTTGGAATACTTGTGAGCTAAAATAATCTGCAGAAACATCATTGTTATCTGTGCTGAAAGGATGTAAAGTTAAACTTGCCAAAAAAGGCTAGAAATGAGTGTTATGGGAAAGCATAGAGGCCTAATATGCTGAAGTTCACTCTTCTAAAGGGAACTATATTCGTTACAAAAGATCGCATGCCTGACCATTTTCACATAAAACAGCAGTTTTTGATTGATAATGACAATTTTATTATTCTTTCTAAATTCAATGCTTCCTATATGTTTTCTGGAGTCGACCTCATGGGGAATCCTCCTCTTCCCTCCTATCTTTGCTGTGTTTTTTTCCTTTTTCTGCCTCAATCTGGTAGTTCAATTCTTTATTTTTATCACAAGACGATTAGTACTTGAAGCATCAGATACTTGAGGTTGTAATTATTGGTTATGGGGAATCTTGGCAGGCAGGTCTGTCCTGTCCATTTCTGCCTCTCATGCATGCTGTTACATGAAAAAGCTTTCACTTCTCTGTCTCTGGTCCTTATACCAGGTTTTTTCACATTATCGTAATTTTCTTTTAAGGGACATCGTTTTTATATCAAGCGTCATTCTTTATTTTTAATCTGAGATGGATGTTTTGTTTTATGTTTCGTTAGTGCAATCTAATGTCTCCAAGCTCCAGTCTTGAATGCATAAGGTTGTGATGGCTTACCCTAAATTGCTTCTTTAACCTGTTGGCAGAGTGTGATGCTTTTATCATCTCTTCTCAAGCGCATTGATAGGCTTTTGCAATTTGACAGGTACATGGAACCTCTAGTTTGTCGAATATAATGAAATTTTATAAAAAGTATTACTGACCGACTTGGCAATTTACCAGGCTGATGCCAAGCTACAATGGGATCTTGACAATCAGCTGCATCCGTACTTTGGTACAAATTGCTTTAAAGCTTTCTGGATCTGTTCATCTTGTAAGTGGTCTTACTTATTCCGTTGGCTAATAGGCTGCTTTTCAACATTTTACGCATTCTTATATAGTGTCCATTATTCGCTGCAGGATCATGTTTTTGAACTTATCAAACCTTTTCGAAATTGTAAGGCAATGTGGCAAATTCAAATTGAATCAAGCAGAGCACTCCTTGATCTGGAATTTCACTGCCGAGGCATTGATGCAGCATTGTCTTTGTTCATCATATATTTGAAGGAAGAACCAAGCCTAAGAGGTCCTGCACTGTTTCTTCTCGTGGAGCTGTTTTTCATTTTTCACTTGTTTCCTTGAGCTTTTAGATCTTTAATATCTCAAGTCATGTGCTTCACTTCATGTGTTACTTCTTTTCCATTCCTTGGTTGCAGGGCAGGCAAAACTTGCTGCGCATGTTATGCGGTTATGCCAGATACGAGATGGATCTAATTCAAAGGATGACATCAAGAACGCAACTCTTGTGGCTTTGCTTAGTGTGCTTGAGGGCCATGTGGCATTCAATAACATATATCTTAGGCACTACTTGTTCTGCATCTTACAAATCCTTGCGGGAAGGTAGGTTTGATTCTTCGTCATGTGACCAGATATTTTCATTGTAGGGTGATTATGTGCCTTGCTGTGTTTTTTCCCAACTGGTTCAATTTGCTTGAATGGGCTGGGGCTGACGAAAGCCAAATAATTGGTTGGGCCATAGCTCTCTGAATATGGGCGTATACTTGTATACATGCTTGCATGAAAATGCTGACTTGATGTTGATATTGATGCTTTGCCTTTTCAGGACGCCAACACTTTATGGAGTTCCCAGAGATAAAACATCATGTCTTGGTAATACTGAAACATTGGGTGAGCCGAGGAACATTTTTGCGACACTTGTTCTGGAGCCAAAGACTCTAGATCCTCCTGTAGTCATTTCAAAATCTGATCAGGATAATATCACTATTCCAGAGGCTCCCAACAAAGCAGACACTATCCCCAGTAGTCACCTACAAAAGATGGATTTGGTAATTACAGAAAATATCAAGGAACCAGATATGATCTCCAATAATCATGACCAGAACATGGATTTGACTGTTTCCGAACCTTTAAAAGAAGCAGATACAATCTCTAACAATCAAGAGCGTAAGATGCCAGTTGTCAAGATTAGAGTAAAAAAATCTGCTGCTTCTAGTAGAGCAGATGAGGCTGATAATCAAACTGTTGAAAGATCTCAAGGCGCGCATCGTGAAACTGATCGTGGGGTCAGCAGTTCTGTTTCTGTGGATGCACCCCCTAGGAATTCTGCTGAGGCAGTGAGCGCAAGCAATCAAAACGTCGAGGAAGTCAATTCATGTCTTGACCATGGGTCTCGCATGACTGCTAGCATTGGCAGTGCGAAACTTGCAAGTGATGGGGACAATTACAGGAAGGAACTTCAGTGCACTGCTGATTCGAGCAAAGTTTTTGTGCGCAGTCATCCAGAGGACCCATCATCACCTAGTGTAATGCAAGATAATAACGTTGATACTGGTGCACAAAAATATGCTAGTCTTCAAAACCTCTCGGTTGGAAGATTAGATCGTGACGGTAGTTCATCAGGTGCTGTGGTATCTCCTCTCCACAGGAAAGAAAAGGACAAGAAAAAGGACAAGAAAAAAGACAAGGAAAAGAAACGGAAACGGGAAGATCACAAAGGGCACAGGGATGATCCTGAGTACCTGGAAAGGAAGCGGTTGAAGAAAGAGAAAAAACGGAGGGAAAAGGAAATGGCAAAGTTGCTTGGTGATGAGGCAAAGGCGTCTTCAATGGGAGTCGTTAAAATCCAGGAACCCAGCAGCATTAAATTGGCAACTGTTCAAGTGAAGCCAAGTGAATCCAGTGGTTCCAAAATGGCGAAAACCAACGTGGAAACAAAACCTGAGCCATCTGAAAGTAACTCTGGTCCTAGATTTCGAATTAAAATTAAGAATAGGACGCTGAATAAATCCTAATGTGCGCAGTTAGTTAGCCTTTTTCAGTTATGGAAATTGATGGGATCAAATTTCCTATGAATTTTTGGTCTGTATATTTTTTCCTGCAAGTGTGACAGAACTTTGCCAACGTGAGGAATAATAGCTTTCAAAATCAAAGTTTTGTTGAATGATTCTTGTGCTTGATATTGGTAGGGATGGTAATAGTATGCTGAAGTGGTAAACCGTAAGGTGTTACCGGCTAAGATTACAAGGAAAAAGATGATTTGAAGTGGGGGAGCCATATTTGATTTAGGTGCAGTTTCTCAAATTGCATCGGTTTTTATGGTTAAAATTTTTATATTTTTAATATCATAATTAAAATAAAAAAATAAATTATTTAGAAAATATTTTCTTAAAAATAAGTTGCTCCGTTCGTCTTAAAAGGATAATGAATCTTTTCTTTTTGGTTTGTTGGTTTGTTCATAAATATAGTTTATTTTCTTTGTTTATATATATAGCTAAATTTTTAAATTGTCTATTATATTTTTATTAAATTCATTATATAAATTATCTATTATATCTTTGCTAAGTTTTGTTGTATTTTCAATAATTTTTATATTTTATTTCAATATAATAATTATTCATGTGTTATTCATGAAATAATTAAATCAGCAACTACTGATTTTGTGGCATGAGCTTACATTGTTTTGCCTTTTATGTGTATATATATACAGGCATCTTGCTTGGGCTGGGAGAGTTCAACTTCTTTTATTTATTATTTGGCTTGTGTACAAAACTTATGCTGCACAAAACCATATGTCTAAAGCTAAATAATATTTTCTCATTCAAAGAAGAATAAAAGGTTTTTCATTTCTTTTTTTATTCCTTAAACCTGCAAGTACTTTTAAAATTATTGATGAATACCTAATATACACTTGGTTAATTAGGATCTTATGCTTTACCTTTTCTTTCTTTCTGTTCTTTTCTTCTCCAGTTCTTTAACCCTTTATTTGGAAAATTGAGAATGCTCATGATAGTGATAGAGAAAATTGAATCTTCACGTCATAGCCTGTGTTTCCTATAACCTTGTTCCGTTCTTTGCGAAAAGTAAATTCACCCAATATTCCACACGGTCAATGAAAGTTGCAAGTAGGCATGCAATGCAACGCAGCAGCTATGGAAGATATGATAACAAGGTCATAGGGTGTATCTATCTACTATATAGATACATCCATACATCTCAAAAGATCTGATTTTTGAAGATAAGATGATTCTGTTCTTAAGATCTTGGATTTCTCTTACAGTCATACAAAGTCACAGAGTCAAAAAGAAACACCTGCAATAGAATCAGACAGACCGTACGACTGATAAAAAAAATAAGTTCTTCAAATTCAATTTTTCAACTGCTACCATCCAAATCAATCTTAACTTTACTTTCACCAAATCTCTCAACAAGACATCTCATAGACTAATAGCCGCCTACACTTGAATTTCATTATACTGGTGGCATTTTGGTATGAACCGTTGAATCATTTGATCAAACAAGAATGGTAAAGGAAAGCTAAAATGAACTTGGCCAGATCAGGTTATATATACATAGAATATATTTTTTGTGTTTTGCTGTAAGGTTTGGGATTAGATTCTCGCTTACAATAGTAACAATTGATCTTTTCCATTTTGTGCAACGTACGGATATTATTAGGTCTATAAGTAGATGGTTTAGGGTTAGGTTTTGCCTTATGGAATTTGCATGAAGCGCTTTGTCGGTTTCATATTTAATTGAAACTATAATTCGTCGTGCAAGAATCTTCCATAAATATTAAACTTCTGAAAAGAATTTGAACTTTAAATTTATTATCAATTTTGGTAAAAAAATAATAAATATTAAAAAATTGAATAATTTGTTTTTATTTTTATACATTTCCATTTTGATAACAGGATTCTTTTTTTATAAATTTTTTTCATTTTTCATAAATTATAAAATTTATTAGTTCCACTAAAAACAAAGTAAATTGACTATCCACTTAAAAGTTTATAACCTAATTAAAAATTAATTACTGTTTAAAATTAAATATGCAGGATCAGGTTATACTAATTCGAGAAATCCAGTCTCTTTTGTCGAAGGTGATTTCTCTTGCGGAAGAATCATATGTTATTTGATAAACAAAATAATTATAATTAGTAACATTTATTAAAATTGCATTTTTATGGAAATATTATTTAAAATAATTGGTTGTTTGAAACTTTTTCACGTAATAATATTTTTACGTTGGTGCATCTCATCATGCATCGTACGGAGCGAAATTACCATATAATAACCGATATCATCTTCTACCAAAAAATTTGATTTTCTTTGAATTATAGATAAGTTGATAGACAGTGGATAATTCAAATTATTTATTAATTTTGGATTTAAGCTTAAAATTAGGAGGAAAGGGAGAAAGATACACCACAAATATTTGCATATGAGAAGGTGAATCCATTTGTTTATAAAATGAAATTAAGATAGTATGTCTACGAGAGACGAGATTGCACACTAAACGACGCATAGAGGCAGAAAGAAAGAGCAGCCCCCACAAGCAAAGGTGTCGATCAATGCACCAGGGAGGAAATATCCGTACTAGTCTAAAGTGGTAGCGTCCCTCCCATTCCCATGTACTACCTCAAAGCGGCCTTTTCATGTCCTTATCAGGCACTTTCACTCACTAGCTACCTACACACATACACGAGACAAAAATCTTACTGCTCATTTTTGTAACAAAAACACGTAATAACCCTCCTTTTAATTCATTTTTAATTCAAGTTCTCGGGGGATCAATTTCTTTCATTTGTTCATTATATGTAATAACCCCTCAGCCAGCTAATGACTATATTTTGGACGTTGCATTGTCATGTCCTATCTCTCTATTCTCGTCTCCTCTCTCTATCTTTTTCTGGGATAGTGGAGGAATTATATTAATCATTATAAATGATGAAATTAAGTGAAATGCTTTAGATTTGGTTTCATTCCATGCTTTGTGTATTTCTTTCTTTGTATTTTTATGATTGTCTTCTTCTTATTATTATTCTTATGGATATCAATCTTTAGAGTACACAGTTGCAAAGTTGGAGGTATATATATATATATATATATACATGTCTCCACAAACTCATATTATTATCTATATAGCTCCTCATAATCAGTCTGCATGTCTTCTTTCCTGCTTTCTGCATCATCTCTAACACTCTTGCCCTACCCTTCTTAAACAAAAACCTCTCTTCACTATTTATATCTCAAGCACAACATATGTTTTCCTACTATTTATATGAACTTTACCCTAAGAATAATAAAATTGTTTTCTCTATCTCTCTCTTTCATTTGTGTTCCCATTACAGAAATTCCTACAAGAAAAGAAGATGTCAAGGTTTAAAATCTCAAGTACGTTTGTTGCTTGGTGTTGTATTGCATGAGATAGATATTATCATTATTTATTTCCCTTTCTATTTTTTTTTTCAGTGTAAAAAGCTCAATTTGAGGCAGAGAACGCAAATATTTAATGAGTTGCTCAAACATGTATATACTCCAAGGTAATATATTTTTTTTCTTCTTCTGATTGTATATATATATATATATATACATATATACACAAACTAAATCAATGAAAATTATAGAAAGAAGGGTATAAAAACAAAATCAATTGAAAATTGATGGAGAATTGGAAGTATTTATGTATCTTTTTCATTTTATTTAATTTTTTTTTACATAAGAAACCATAGATGAAAAAAATAATATGTCAAAATTTGTATGTCTGTGCTGTATTAGAAAAAGTTGCACTCAATCAAAACCAATTTTTATTGCTATTTTTTTTTTGTGAACCATAACAAATTTTCAAAATTAATATTATGTTTCTATATTTCATTGCTGTATTTTAAACAATTATATAATAATTTGAATAAAGTTTCAAAAATCCAAAATGAATGAAAGGAAACTCAAAATTCTAGCACAGTGGAAAAACCAAGCCTAAAGAACATAATATACTTAGATGCTAAAATTAGAAACTAATTATTAAAAAAATAAAAATTAAGAATTTTATATACTAAAAATAATAAGAGTGTATATGGAAAACTAATGCAAAATTATGCTTATGGAAAACTAAATTGTATCATATGTTTGCTTAATGTTGATTAATTTTATTGAGTTTTTAAAACTTTAATTATCTGAAAATAAAATTTTCAGTATTGAAGTAAAGCCCAAACCCAAACCCAAACCAAGTTTCTTGTATAAAAAAGAAAATGAGAAACTGAAACCAATTGGGCCTAGACCCAACGAATACGAAGGAAGAATATAGAGAGGAAAGCTTGAATGATTTTGAATATTAGTAGTGATTAATCTAATTAATTAACAACAAGAAAAAAAAAAAAAAAAAAAGCTCAAACCAACATATATGACTTAAATTTCTCAGATTTTTCTTTTTTTACTACTAGAAAAATTTCAGAGAGTTAAATTGGTCCCATGCTTCAAGAAGTTGAAGAATAGCATTTCTTGCCAAACAGTTAAAGCAGAGGTACGACTTCCCTTCCCGGTCGTTCCATCAAAATAAATTTGTAATTTCTACCCTTTAACGAATTTAAGAGGAGTTGTTGTGGTAGATGTCACCTACAAAAATAATATAGTGATAAATGCATATACATTCGACATGGATTTGATTTCAAATCCCTTTTTTAATATTAAAAAAAAGCAGCTTCTTGAATGATTTAAATATTTAATTTTTGTTTTTTTAGATATTTAATTTGATTAGAGTGGGTAATTAAAAAAGCATATTAAAACATAATAGTTAATTGCATAAAATCTATTAGATCATCTTAAATTGCACACACTTCAAACTTTAAATTTAAAATTTTCCATTAAATTATATTTAAATTTAAAATTTTCCATGTAAAACACCAAATTAAATTTTCCATTAAATTATAATTAAATTTAAAATTTTGGAAAAAAAAGCAAAAAATTAGAGAATAAAGAAAAAATATCAAACTTTTTCTTTATATATTATGTATATATCAAAAATATTAATTTGCTAAAAAAAATATAATTTGTAAAAATTAACATCATTAATTCCACATCAACTCAATTTTTTATATTTTAAATTAAACTCAGGAAAAACTCATAGGCAGTCCTTCTCATGATAAATTCAGTTTAATTTGAATCATGCAACTCAAGCATACAAACTATATAGTAAATTTGAAAATCTCAAATATTATTGGTATGAAAATATTCAACTTAGCATGAGAAGGAAAATAAAATTTATATTCAAATAATTTATTCAAAAACTAAAAATAATAACTAAATAAATCAAAAGAGAAAAAAGAAAAAAAAAAAAAGAAATAGCTACTCACTGTTTCAACTATTGATCGGCGGAGAGGTGAAAATTTTACTATCTCTTTAAAAGAAATTCTCTCATGAGTTTCTTTGGTATAAGGTAAAGTGACAATTTAAAAGAACAATTTCAATCAACTCATCCTCCTATTGAAAAGGGGATTTTTAGTATTTTAATTTTAATTTATTCAAATGTAAAAGATGTGAATTATTGTGAAATTCAATTACGAAGATCAAAGATTTGGCAATAATTACAATATATAAGTTTATCGATTTCAAATTCATAGTTAACACTAAATAAATCTAGAAAATTAATTATTTTTTTTGAAATGAGATATATTGCATTAATCATGAGAATAAACAGCTAATAAGCAGGTGGAAACATAATCTCAAATTTTATGACGAGCATAGGTAATTGAGACTCGAGCTAAGAAATGAGTTTCAATATTTGCTTATCTCCTAATCCACTTAATACCAACATCAGGCCTATTTAAAAGAAGATATTTACAATCCGAGATAAGTAAACCAAATTCAGAAATATCACTAAATGGTGAATAAATAGTCTAAGCTAAAACATGATAGTCTGTAAAATGGTACCCAATGGGCAAAGAAGGACATGCAAAAAGAAAGTAATGTATGAAAGCAATGGCCTCAACTACTTTGGGCTCACCATTTCCTACCTGAAAACCTGAGATAACATGAAGAAAAGTATCCTCCAGGTTCTTAATCACGACGTCAAAACCCACCATGTCCTGAGCATGAAAACATGCACCATTCACAAACGCATGCCAGTTTGGATCACCACCAGCCACAACGTCCACAGTTTCCGCACCCACCCCTAGTACATGGGCTGTAGTAAACAAGGCTGACGTCATTTTCCAGTCGTGTAGAGAAGAACATGCAGAAACATGCAAGTTAGAAGGAGATCACCATTTTTGTTTCCACAACAGCTCATTCCTAGCCAACCACATTGTTCATGTAATAACTGCGACCCATTCTGCTGCATCTTGGCCCTTTTGATCATAAACCTGCATGAAAAAGCTAGAAAAAGTAACATTTGGACTAGAGACATCGACACCTTTCTGACTCCAAACCTTCATAGCTCAAGTACACCTAACTAGTACATGATCCAACTCCTCCACCAAACCACAGAATAAACAATCCCTAGTAACCTCAATTCCCCTCCTCCTAAGACCCTCTCTAGTAGGAAGGACCACAGAAAAGGATCACCACATGAAATCATGGATCTTAGGTGGAACGTCAAGTTTCCAAAGCCGACTCCACCCACGAAATTGAAACTGTGTAAACTCTTGTCTAAACAACCGTTTGCAAACATGGTACCCCGATTTTACTGTATGACAACTCTTGCTATCAAAGTTTCATAATAAAGAATCCTCTCGAATACGAATGCTAAGGGGAATATGTAAAATAGCACGAATATCTCTAGAACTAAAAAGAGACATGAATTTTTCCACATCCCATTCCCTACTTCCCTGTCGGAAAAAGCCACACGCCCGCATTACTATATTAATAAAGCTCCCTCCATCATCAGCTACAAAAGAGTCAGCCTTTGAGATCCAGGGATCTATAGGAGAAAAAGAAAGTAGAAAAATCTAATGAACTAATTAAAAGAGAAATTAAATTGTAAGTAAAAATATCAAAAGAAAATAATTAAATTTCAAATGTTTGAAAGTTAAAATTTTATCAAGCAAGGAAAAATCAATTATCATTTTATATAGGCTTAATCACAAAAAAAAAAAGCTGAACTTATAAGTTTTTTTTAAATTTGGCCAATACTTTTAATTTTGTCAATCAATATCCTGTAATTATTTTTTTTTTTGTCAATTGTAGCGTCTGTCTAGAATCTATCAATGTTGTTCATGTGTCTGTTAATGGGGTTCAATTTTTTCCATATCATGTCCACATGGACATACCACGTAAGAAAACTAACTAAAGGCTTTGATATTGATTGATTGGCAAAATTAAAAGTATTGGCCAAATTTAAAAAAAATTCATAAGTTCAGGCTTTTTTTGGTGATTAAACCTCAGTATTTTGATTTTGTTTTTTTATCAACTTTAAAGTAAATTGAGGCATCAGCTTTTTTTGTATATGACTATATATTTTGGCAGATAAGAACTCATCTATTGGATTTACAAGTCATATAAAAATATCTAACATTTATTTATCCTAAAAAAATAACAAGCAAAATATGAAAATACTGAAGATAGTGTCCTATTGCAAAATGATATCGTTTAATATATTTCTATGTTCAAGTTAGCTTTCTTATGTGGCGTGTCCATGTGGATGTGATCTGAAAAAAAAATTGGACCTCATTAATGGACACATTAGCAAACATTAACGAAGTCACAATTGACAAAGAAAAATAAATACATGGTATTGATTGACAAAATAAAAAATATTGGCCAAATTTGAAAAAAATTCATAATTTCAGGCTTTTTTTGGTGATTAAACCTTTAGTTAATTTTCTTACTTGGCATGTCCAAGTGGACGTGATACGAAAAAAATTGAACCCCATTAACGGACACATCAGCAAACATTGACAGATTCTAGACAGAGGTTACAATTGATAGAAAAATAAGTACATGATATTAATCGATAAAATTAAAAGTATTGGCCAAATATGAAAAAATTCATAAGTTCAAGCTTTTTTGGTGATTAAGCCTTATATATATATATATATATATATATAATGATATTTTTATTTTATCGACTAAAAATTTATTTTTATTAGTTATATATCTAGGAAAAACTCAGCATATTCAATGATATTTTCCCGAATCATTATACATCGAACCTATCTCAGAACCTCAACATACAAATATAATGGAACTGCTTGAGTTAAGAACAGACATTACATATACTGGATAAAACAACGAAGAGACATTGCATAACTGAATTAAAACAAAATAACTGTAACCAAGCAAAAAGTTGTTCACCGCTTCAACACTTTTGTTAGCCAAACAAATTACATTATTGGAATAAGAGGGAAACATCTGAAGTGAGACTTAGAAAACAATTCTACAGCTCTAATTATGGCAAGAACTTCTGTTTTTCTGGTTTATTAGAATCAAATAATCCCTGCGGATTGAAAGAAAATGCATATCAATTATCTCTGCTTTATTATTTGGTAGAACCCCTCCGAACCCGCAGCAGCGGGTTTACCTTTGGCAGCAGCATCCACGTTAGTGGACTCCAAGATAAATTATTTTTCAATAAAGAATTAGTTTTTGCAACTGTCCTCCTATAACTAGAAACCAATTCTTTGAGCTGTTGAGAGTTAAATTTGGTTCCCTATCTTATAGCTATAAGACGAAAAGCTTCGTTACACTTAAAAATCATAGCTTCCAAAAGAAATATATACTAATCTAGTTAGGTTGAGCCATTAATTCTGACCTCTTCTAGAGATAACTTTGTTGACTTATTTGGTTAATTACGTTCTGATTAGGGTTCAAACTTGCATTCTTAATAGCTATTGATATTGGATACAACTTTAGAATGACTTGAGAGATCTATATAGGCGTTTTCTCAATGAGAATGCAACAGTGGTTTTTACTTCACAAATAATTGATTTTACTTTATAAATTTGGGCTTTGTGTGTGCGCGCAGTTTATGTTGTCTGTTAACCTTTACAAGAAACATTGAAGGAAGAGGCGAAGAAATTTGAATGAACTATATATAGATAAAAATATATTCTTACAAGTGTACAGTATTTTCAAATAATTTGCAGTTATCTAAATTTATAATAAATAAAAATTTAAATATAAAAGTATCACGTCATAAAACATATATGCGCTCCATTATTGAGTTGTCAATGGTCAACTATTAAAACTTTATAATAAATGAAATTCCTCGAACAATGATAAATAATAATTGTAGTCCTCCTTATATTTAGGCATCCAAAAAGACTAGAAGGCCAAAGTGGCAAAATTTGTGATGTTAAATTGTTGTAATAGATTAGCAATTGGTGGAGCAATTATTTTCTAGAACTCAAATAATGAGTTACATTGCACATAACCAAATAAGAGAAGGGTCAGTCATTTCTTTATCTCTCTCTTCTGCACAAAATACTTTCATCTATAACTACAGTACAGTGTACCTTATAGTGCCCTGACCTGACCATTTATATCAAAATGTAATATATCTATCTATCAATTTTTACTCTTTAATTAGTTGGAATGAGAGGTCATTCCTTATATGGTGGTTTCCACCTCCTCAAAAATGGTCCAACCACTGAAAGACAAACAACAAAAGTCACACTAAGACAAAAGATAAAGGTGTCTTCAAACTTCTTATGGCAAGCATAGCTCTGCATAACCATAATTTCCGCCATTAATGGTGCAAACCTTCAAGCTATGTCTCCAACCCACTTTTTTTGTTAACCCATTTTCTCTCTCCTAGGTTTTTTTTTTTTTTCCTTTCTCCGGTCTCTTTCTTTCTTTCACTTCTAGGGTTTTCTTTAATTCTTTTCAATTCAAGAATAATTTCCAGTGCATACTTCCCCGTATATAATCATGTTAATGATGATGTTTACGTGTCCTTCAGATTAGGGTTTGCTGTACTGGGACTGTCTCTTTCCGTCTTAATTATGTTATTATGGTCTAGAGACAATTTAGTTTTTTTTTTTTTTTCTTTTTGGGTTTTCTTGGCTTTGTTTAGTTCTTTCATTTGGGTAATTGTTTGCTGGCTAAAGATCAATCTTGATATATGGGTCATTTTTGTTTCTGTTCACAGATTCCTGTGTTAGGGTTCTTTGTTTCCACTAAAATACCTAATTAATTTGCTTTTATCTCCTTTCTCTCTCTCCACCTTAAGCTTCAGATCCTGCTACATACTGATCTGCTCCTCTGGGGTTAATTTGATCTCTGGCTTTTTGTGCAGAAAGGTATCCAGATCTGCAGAAATGCAAAAACAGCAAAAAAATTTCCATTTTTTCTGTCAAAATCTTTTAAACCCTTTTTTTGGCTAAGGCTATATGTGGGTGTATGCATGTATATATATAATTAAATATAAATAAGATGATTTTTACCGGGATGTATATGAGATGGGTAATTGACTTTCAAGATCTGGGTACAGCTTCATGCCATCATGTGTACTTTACAGTACACCTTTATTTGAACAGCAAAACAAGGATGAATTTTACCAAGAAATTGGAAGGTTAGAAGAACGAAAAACTCCGCAACTCAAAAGAACCATGCCCAAAACCTGTACCCAAAAAGATCTAAAAACTGGAGAGAAGAGATTACAATGTAGAAGAAGCCCAAAAACAAAAACTGATGAGATAATAAAAGAAGGCAAGTTGTAGGGCAAGCCTCAAGAAATGTAGTAATAAGAAATAAATTTGGAGTTATATTATACAAAGAATAGTACAACCGTATAATTATAAATTAATTAGTGGGAGAATCTAAAGCGAAGCATGTTTCTGGGCAAGAAAGAGATATCAACTACAGCCTCTTCGAAAAAAAAAAATGCAGCCTCTTCATGTCTTTCTTTTTGTTCAGTTATTAGGTTTGGTCAGTTAGAGAAGTAGGGAGAGTGAAAGATTGAGATTCCAAAACATATAGCTTGGTTTAGATTGGAAAGAACGAAAAGATAAGGAATCACCTTCCGTTGGCTAATAGAAATTAAAGTATATTCCCTGTGTATTAACTAATTAATCCTAATTATAAGTAATGCAATTAGAATCATTCACTTGGATGTAAAAGGCAAAGCATTTAGCGAGCAAGACACCAAAATGAGCAAAAATGTATATATCGGCATGTGCTTGTTTTTAGAATTCATCAAGTGCGGCTGTTTTTGTCGTGTACAGTTAATATGGAGTGTGTGTCAGATCATGTACTCGTTACCATTCACTGGCTTGATGCAATGTATTTCATCTTGGTTTGGCAATACAAAAGAAAGGGAAATGGCTAGTTCAAATTTTAGTACAAAAAATAAACGTTTCTTATTTTAGTAATTGAATGAATCGAGTAAAAGAAATGCCTTGTTGCTTAACTGCTTCCTTCTATTACTTGATTATATTTTATTCATATATATATATAATATGCAAGATCACAATCAAAGACTAAATTATTTGTGGAGTACCATTCTGATATTGCATTTTGAAATATCAGTATATATGTAGAGTCTGGTGATCATGACACAGCATTTATAAACGATACAAAAAATATATAGATCATATAATTCAGCCTAAGATATATCTTTATCAGCATTGGAGGGTATACCCCAGATCAAGAGTATTGGATTATTTTCAGCACTGAAAAACTATTTAGTCCATACATTTTCTATGTCTAGAGCTTTTAAGTGTCCTTCCCAGATAATTGGGGTGGGTGGGGTGGGTTTGTGCTATTCTTTTTCATAACTTTATGCTAACTGTTTATGTCAATGAACTCTCAACCCCCAACTCATAAAACACACACATAAAACCTGTCCAAAATTTATGCTGTTTCTAACTAAAAAGCTCAGCAACATATAATAATAACAATTTGAAAGTTGAACTCGTAACATACGTAAATGAATTAATTATGAAGTCTTATATTTAGAAAATATTAAAACAAATAAATATCAAATTAAGTTAAATTAACAACATATCTACAGTAGAAAAGTTGATTTTCAAAGTCAAAAAGTTAAATATAACAAGTTTATTTTAATTCAAATAACACAAATTAATTTTAAGTTCATTAAAAAAATATAAGATCAATTAAATTTATATGAGAACAAGATACAAATATTTAAATGTTGAGACAAATTTAACGAATTAAATTTTATGAAAAAGAAACTTATATGCTAAGAAAAGGACTTGCATATATTACCAAAAAAGAAAAGCAAATGCCTTCATTGCCCTTGCGCTAAACATATCCCAACACATAGGGTGTGTTCAGTAGTATATATTGGTTATTTTAATAGCATTAGCTGTCTATATTGAAACGTATATTCTGTTTATAGCTATATCCTCAGTAATCACCGTTTACACAGAAAGAGAAGCTAAAATTTTCTCTAGAAAGACGTATCTCATTAGTAGTTCAACAAATAAAATCGATTCATTTTGGCATTATGTACAGTCTATAATTTAATTCCGAATCCTCTTTTTTTCTTTAAAAATTTGTCAAAAACAGCAAAGAGAAAAGAGTATAATGATCTTTAATCTCAAGAATTTTTCCCCAGAAAAGAACCTAACATTCTATAATCTATATGAACAAACTAGTTAATCATTTCTTTATCCAAAATTGTCCAAATATAGCAAATAATAGAAATGTAGTGCAGAATTAAACAAAACTATAGTAATATGGTATTGAGAAATATGGGAAAAAATATCTGTACGTTTTAGCAAACAAAAAAAGAAAGGATAAGAAAGGCAAATGGAGGCCTGATGATAGTGAAACCAGGCAATTGCTATCATGACAATCACCTTCTAAGCCGTATCATCTCACATGCCAACCATAAAACTTGAAGATGGTGGGCCTCTGTTTTTCCCCATCATTTCTATTACTCATCATCATTAGAACATTTCGATGTGCATATAACATGCCTTATGTATATATATGCATCTATCATCAGTTTATTTTAACTACAGTAAAAATTCTCATGCTATATATTTTTTTATTTTCTGGATGATGGGAAAATAGCAATTAATGGTACTTGCTGTGTTATCAATGGACTACAAATAAAGGCATCAGCAAAAAAAAAAAAATTAAGTAATGGGTTTCATTATTTAGCGTAGTTATGCTTCATTCCATTAGTCTAGCTAGTTTCACCTTACATCAGTTGACTAGTTTTAGCGAAGAGTTTTAAGAATGTGATTGAAAGTTATACACTTAGTGTAGATAAGTCTATCTTTAGAGGAAATCAGATAATTTCACGCGTTTGCCTATTGGCATAGAAATTAGGTTAGCATACACAAGTGATTGGGTTCGTTTTGCAAAATTAACTGTTTTGGACATTGTTAGCTGTTTCAGTAGCGTTTAGTTTCTAGATATTTGAATATATAATTTTTCATAAAATACTATAAAATGAATTAATTTTTTATAAAATGTTACATTAACTTTTAAAAGTTAGTTCAAACACTATATTACTAAACAATATAAAAACAGTGCTATTTAAAAAACTGTTACCAAACATAAAATTCTTCCTGAGGTAGAAATTGAATGCTATAATTTCTATCATAAACATAATTTCATGGGCAATGATTGTCATTAGCAAACAAATCCTAAAAAACTATAATTTGCAAGATTTGAAAGGATAACTGTGTAAATTAGTTTGATAAAACAAAAGATTAATAATCTTTTACCTGATTAATCATAGAAAATTCATAATTCTTCTCAAAAACATACTAATTACTAAGATTTTATGAAGCTGATCTGCATATGGATATCAATTTAACATAAACTTGTTGCATAAAATTTATGCATTGTTGTGATAAAAGAATAACAAAAATTTAAAATGATAGGCCTAATTTAAGCAAGTCGTCAATTAGGCTCAGTGTTAGCAAATCAATATTAATTAAGTTAATGCACTACTCCATAGCCAGGGCTATAGATTACTTCAGGAATTGCTCACACAAAACACAGACATATATATACATAGATTGTCTTTGTTGGTTTGTTAATTCTATATTGCCTTTGTCTTTATATTAAATCTGTTTTCCACAATTTGTTGCCTATATATAAGGGCAACAAAAGCATTAAAACAAAAGGAAAATAACCCTCTAATATATATGCACTGGCAGACAGAAAGTATAGAACCATATATAGATTATTAGTGGCTAATCAGAAGCAGAAACACTTCAAAGCATCTCTTTAGAAAAAAAAAGAAAAAGATAAAGATTATGCAGTAAGTTTATCCTAAAAATTCAAGACCTTTAATGGATAAATGTCCATAACCTTTTTCTTTTTTGCATTAAATAAAAAGATTATTTATATACATATAAAGAAGCATGTGTTGAAATTTCTGGCACTATCGGTCAACAGGCTATAAAAAAATGACACTTGGTCTCAACTCATATGTCACAATCTTTTTCCTTAAAAGTTTAGCTGAATTCATACAATCTGAGTGCACTTAGGAAGTTTCTTCTAAGATACATCAAAAGAAACATATGTGTGGGTCAAAAAATTCATAATAAATCCACCATAATAAAACAGCAGACTCAAACTGTCTTCCAACTTTAAGAAATTAACATATGCGACTAATTTTTGTTAGTTCATTAAACTTTTTTTTTTTGTTTTAGTGAAAAGTGACAATGAAATCAATATGTGTTATTTGGAAAGTAGACAATTAACTTGGGATATTTCAAATTAGTAATGTCAACTGATAGTTTGGGACAGAAATAGTATGTAAGAAAGAAAGATTGAAAATAAAGAAAAACACATATGCGCATACAATGATTTAGTTAAAGAGTGCTAATGAACGATTAATCATTGATAAAACAGCTTTCAAAAGAATTGCTTAAAGAAAGACTTCTCTATTTTACATTATATTTCAAACAGAAATACAAAACCCATACATAGTAATTCTTGAAATTCTTGTACAACTACTTCACTTTGAGATATCGTCCACATCATGATCAAATGAGAGAGAATTTAACCGCTCATAACTGTTACATGCCTCCCATGACCTGCATAAAAGATTGCAAGTCTGGGACTTGATGCTGCACCAGAATATTGTATATAAAGAAAGAGCAAAATTGAATATATGTATATATATATATATGCTATTTCAATACTCATAATTATAAAGCATCCAAATCACAAGAACTAATTACCTCTTGTGGCATTCCAGTGTTGTACAGATAATTGATCATGGTAGAAGATGGACTCCATTTTCCCATGGTCACCAAAGAAGCATCAATCATGTTCATGCTCTCTGCGGTAGTAATATTAGTAATAGCAACTAGTGGATGATGGTATTGCTCGTGAGAGCTTGGGTCTTCAACCTCGTGAGCTAGCTGCATATTTAAAGAAGGATTTTTAATGGTATTATTACCAGGTTCTTGATCACAAATACTTAATTGGTTCAATTCTTGGTCTCTTCCTTCTTCACATAGTTTTGATTCATCAATTTTTCTATTCCATAGCTTCTCTCTTGTTCTTTCTCTTGCTCTCGCCCTTGCCTTCTCCCTCGACTCTCTTGCAAGAGGATGGAACACAGTTTTACGCAATGCTTTAGCCTTCTTGACCCCTTTATTGTTAAGTAAAGATGATGACAAGGGTTTTCCTTTAGAAATGGTAGCTTTAATGGCAGCCGATTCATCATTTCCAGATACTACTTCACACTCTGATGTAGATGATGCACTCTTTGAGCGTACACTAGAACTGTAATTAGGGATGCCGCGACTAGATAGATTCTTGATGGCTGGTCTTGCTTGAATGAGTAGCCACTCAACAGTTTTGCTAGCTTTATCAAAACATAGCTTGTCTTGTAGATCAAAGAATTCTCGAGCAACTTTTAGAGACAATCTCATTCTGCGGTCTCTTGGTCCTTGAGCTGTGTTAATCTTGCTATGGCGATCTCTCTTTGAAGATCTCTTGGGTGTAAGAGCAGCAGTTGTTGTAGTAATGTTATTGTGAGATTTCTTGCTCTTCAAATCATTTTTATTGGAATCCACCATGGTTGTTGTCTCAGAATCAAAAGATATCATCAAGGGTTGTTGATGATGGCTAAGTAAGCAATCATGATTTTGATGTAAAGAAAGATCATGATCTTGAAATTCTAAGTAATCGTAAGGACTAAAAGGAGAGGGCAAGTGAAAGAAAGATAAAAGACTTGGAGAAGGAGGTTCTTGTTCTTGATCATGTTTGGAATTGAAAGTGATATCATTGAAAAAAGGCTTATTGAAACCTTGTTGGTCGTTATAATAGTAAATGGGGTCATAGCCATTGTTGCTTGACGGGAACATTTGAGATTGAATTTGCAGCGAAGAAAGTGAAAATAAAGATAAAAAAGAAAACCTAGCGTTTTATCTAATTGTAGCTAGCAACAGGAGGTTGAGAATGACATGTATTAGCTTAATTACTTAGACAGCCAAATGCTTTCTCGATAGCAGCAAGAAGTTCCGTCTTTTTCAATTTAGCTGCAACTAATGAAAAAACCAGTAAGTGAGAAAGACAACCATTTTTGCTGATGGCTAGATATAGCTGGAACAGTTTATGTATTGTTAGTGTGTTTTGTGTTTGATTCAGTAGAAGCATGCGTGAGAGAGACACAGAGAAAGTGTATAGACCATTCTTACCTTACCACAACGCAAGGACAAGAGGTTGAGAAAGACAGCACAGCACAAGTACCATATGTCCATGAGGCTGTAAGAAAGAGAGCGAGAGAGAGATTTGAAAAATGATGGTAGGAGTTAAGGCACCTAAAGGAAGGAGAATTTATTGGAGACAAAGAGAGGTACATAGATGCCATAGCTATAATTAATTTTTCCTTTAAAAATAATAATTAATACTATAATTACTGGACATAGTATATGGAAGTTGCCTTTTGGGCCTAAAAGTATGATAGTGAAAGGAAAGAAAGTTGTTGAACAGAGATATTAAGTGATGGAATGGAGTGGATAGGAAACACCAAGAATTGCATGGAATCCATCTATATATTATATATAACATACATAGATAGCCCATATTGAATGAAACATCATACAATAGCTGGAGTGGTGGGCCATAATCAAGGAGTTTTATCTTAGTATCCTATCCGTGCACCCTCTTACTGAAAAAATTTATCTAGACCGAATCTATAGCTCTATTTATGAATTAAATTAAAAAAATTAAAAATTTTTATCTCTAACCATATACTTAGAAAAAAAAATTAATACAATTTTTAAAAAATTCTTTTTCATTTGTTTGGTACATAAATGGAGAGCCATAGGACAAGTATCATGTCAAGAATTTGAAATTTCAATTGACAGTTTATTTTTCATTTTTAAGTATACATTTAAGGCGCTAAAACAAATTAAAGAATTATCTTAATTCTATTAAGAATATGTTTGATGTTAATATTTAAAAAAAAAATAAAGAGTATTGGCTCTAAGACAAAAATAAGATAAAGCAATTTCAATTAGCAATGTTAAGAAATAAATATAAAGTTATATAGTCTTTATTAAATTTTGGTAGCAAAATATAAATGAGATTTCTTTATTTTCTTAAATTGCCATTAATATTTTATAATTAAAAAAACTGAAGAAATAAATTCAAGTAATAAAATATGTAAATATTAATATGTGCATGATAGTACAATTAAATCAAAAAGGAAATTATTATATATTAGAAACAAAAAAAAAACTAATAATTTGACTTAAATTTGCTGTCCAAAAGGATCGAAATTATTTTTTGTGGGTCGTGTGAGCTAAGGTTGGTTATGTTGTGAAAAGGCCATGACTAGTTATGGGAAGATTCATATAATATTAAAAATATTAAAATAATAATAATACAACAGTACAAGTAAAAGAATTATAATTGATAAATAAAAAAAATTTCAAAAGAAGAAAATAAAATGAATGGAAGTACACGTGGCTAAGTGGAATAACCCTAGAAAGGGAGGAAGGACAATTATTTGACTCAAAGAGCATAATACTACTGCGAGCCTGTCATAAGAGGCAATGCTCCTTTGACTGTGTGAGTCTCTAAATGTCACTTTCAGCTAAAAGGAGAAACTCCAATTTCTTTTCTTTCTATCAATTCTTGGGAGAATGTTGTTTTTACTGTTCTTGTTGTTGTTGTGGTTGAAGTTGGGTTCCCTCCCCCAACCCATGCGTGCTTATCTGTTTACCTTTTCTTTTTCTTTGTATCTGAAACAAAAAAAGCTTTCTTTCTCTCTCTCTCTCTCTCTTCATTTCTTTCTTTCTTTCTCTCTCTTTCCATCACAGTCACGGAGACACATAAATAATAAATATGCAAACAATGTCAAAGAAGGTTTACTGGGTTTTTTGTGGCCGTGTAGTTGCTTATTGTACTAGCTTCAAGAACCCTAAGCCAATCACCATTTGCCATTATAGCTTCAAGATTCATATATGCAACTCTATATCTATCTCTCTATATATAAATGGCAATAGCTATGCCCACTATATATGTGTACAAAACCTCTTTTTCTTCAATTTATTTTGCAGAGGGGATATATTTTTTTTTTTAAAAAAAAAGAGAAGTTTTTGCTATTTATACATGCCGTTTTTTCCTCCACTTATATTATCTTCTTGCTTTTTTTTTTCAATCTCTCTAGCTACTGAGGGTGACCTTTTTAGCTAGACTGGCATAATTAGGAGGACCACATGATATGAAATATTGGAATGGAGATTAGCTATCTATCTATCTTTCTATCTATCCGTCTAATCTTATATATATATATACTCTATTTAGCTGGGTTAGTTCTTGGGTTGCTTTCAAGAAGATGATAACTATGAATTGTACCATTTTCTTTATTTTTTTATTTATTTTATTTCAAGAAGTGGGTGATAATGAGAGCATAAAACCCTAAAGTCTTGGTTTCATTTCTAAGTGCTTTCATTTCTCTGGTGAGTTCTTTGTCTGTACCAAAAACTCCCAATTTGTGGCTCAAAAATAACTTCACTATTTCCCATATTCCGCATCAGTTTGGTTGCTGGGGGATGAACCATTTTCCGTTTAAAGCAACTATCCAGTAACTTGTAGGACTATAAATGTATACAAATATTCTTTTGTCTGAGTACTTGACAATGGAAAATAATTCTCACTCTTTTGCATTTTTTTTTTTTTGATTGTTTCCTAGTCAAGAAAGGGAATCTTAATTTCTATTTAAAGAGAATATTAATTTCTACTTTGGTACATTTGTTTTCATGAAATAAGTTAACTAAAATATATTTTTTATTTTTTTTAATCTTTGGGGTGCTTAGGAAAAGAAAATTAATTTCCTAGTTAAAAGAAAACGACTTTCTCTTTTCAAAATAGGAAAATATTTTTTTGAATATTTTTTGTATTTACTATTTACTGTTATCAATCCTGCCATAAAAATAATTACCAAAATTTACATGTTTTTTCTCGTCCTTAATAATAAATTTTTGAGAATAAGAAACTTTTTATAATTTAAAATATTTTTAGAACCTTATAAATTAAATATTACAATGAAATAATATAAAGATGAATTTATCCGATGGTTTTGAAAGAAAAAATTTAAAATAAAAAAAATATCATTCTGCCTTTTATAAAATATCTTTGTCGCATATATATATGATTTCCATGAGACCATAAATATTTGGAGGACTATCCCTATGGGTGGACCTAAATGTCATTAGGGCTCAATACAAAATTATTAATGTTTAGATTTTAAGCCGACAAATTATGAAATATTATTTGCGATATCACAAAATAATTAATTTATATGAAAAAAACTGTGATTTAAACAAATAAAAAAATCATAAAATGATGTAAATGAATTAAGAATTTAAGATAATTGTCGCAAATGATTCTCTAACCGAGTGATAAAAATATACATTTCTGTCTCTTCTGAGTTCATTTGCCCTTATTTGACCGATGAAAAAAAATATATATAAAAGAAGGAAAGAAGGTGGTCGGCACACTAAGTAAGCTAAGCAAAGCAAGAGACTATTGAATGAAAAGTGTATGTTTCTATGCCATTTCACGCTTGGTGTGATGTGTCCTTTTTGTTATGTAACATAATTAATAATTGTAATTGTATTATTGAACTAGGTTTTGGTAGAAATGAAAAATCCTAACTCAGACCACATTTTGGAAAATGTTTCTCTTTCATCTAATTAATGATAAGAAACCAGATAGGTTTTGTCGAATGCATTATTCAATCTTTCTGTTATGATTTGATTAGATTGGCCATAAAGTCTTTGATAACCATTTTAACCTTGTCGATGCTTGTATTGGAGGGGCCCTTCGATTTGATCTTTCGTATTGTAGACGATATAACTCATAAGTTTCCAATAACATATTTATCTATTTGCATTTGGTGGCACAATTTCTGGATATGCTAAGAGTTTATTTAGATATTAAGGTACAGTGCAGTGGTAAATATATGTACGATCTCATGATCTTTCAATGCTAAAAGAGAAGTATAGAGATGAATCTTTCTAAATTTAATGGCTAAATTCAATTTACGCGTCTATTCATAGATCAAACCAATCACAATAAAAATTTAAAAAAAAAATCGTTTCTCAATTTATGTTTACTTTGATTAGTGATCAGTGAAAATATTTGTTGTTGACGCAATGATATTCTTACCAAGAAAGAAAAATATAAAATGAGAACAATTTTTAAAAACATACTTATTTTCATTGATTTAGTCCATGCATAGATTTATAGATTAGGTTTAGGTAAATTTAATCGTTTTTATTAATTGTAGTCCATGAATAAATCCGTAAATCGACTTTGGATAAATCGTTCTTAAATTTATAATTTACTAATTACACCCTAATTTGACATTTTTAACGTTCGTTACCCTAATTTTAAGTTTAAATATGAATATTGTACCCAAAATAAAAATTAGAATTAAAGTTAGTAACAAAAAAAGAAATTGAAAGATGCAATCTTCTCACCTTCTATCGTATTTTTTTCAATTTTTAAGTAAAGAAGCGTATCGTATTCAACCGAAACCCTAGACTTAAAAATTAGTTAAAACCAATTAAGATATAGAGAGAATTTAAAGAAAGTTTGATTGTCAAGAGGAGCTTTAATTTGCTATGACGCAAGAATATGAAGAGCACACCGATATCAAAACGAGTCTTAGTTAATTATTTTAAGAATGGCGCCAGCCATGGGTTGGGCCAGATGAAGCTCACACATGGTGAGGATGTAAAGGGCTATGACGCCGAAGAGAGAGATGAAGTAAGTTAAAGCATCGACGGTGAGTTTAAGACCTGCAGGTGTGAGTGGCGAACCTGTAGATAATCGACAGACGATTGTTGTAAATAATGGCTGCTACTCCTGAAAAGAGTCAAAGAAGATGAATTTGTATTGTAGCCAATGATTTTACGAATCATATTCAAAATATTGTTTATTAAAAAGATATGGAGGTTAAAAAAATAAAAAAAAAAACAAAAAGATCCAGACTTTTAATATCAGGAGCTAACATGTATATTTTGAAGACCATGACTCTGCACGCGTGCATGTGTGTGTATATATATATGTATGTGACATGTCTCTTGAGTGTGATTAAAAGTCAAAAGTAAATTGCTAACATAGTACACTTTTTTTGGGGTCTATATATACATCACAAGCTCAGCGAAAACAGTGAAAAAAACTTTTTAGCAAAAAGTTATATGTGTGATATATAGTAGTGTGCAATGGTATAGAGATGAAGGAGATAATGCAAATAATGGACTTGCACTAAATTCTATTTTGAATAAGAGAAAAATAGAAAACAACATCTCTCTGCCTAACCATTTGGTCGTGTATATCAAATTTCTCATAGCATTGTCTTTTCCTTTGTTCTTTTTTTGATGTGAGTGTGTGAGATACCAACAAGATATGCATATAGGACAACTTCTAAGATAGGAACACCGAGCATTACCTACTTTAAGAAGCTATTCACCAAGATTCAATGTCATGTCCATTGTTTCGAGGTTACTTCTCGTCCATAGAGAAAAAATAAAAATAAAATATAAATTTTTCTTCAGGATAAATATATATTTACTTGAGGTCTGATGCTTTTTTTTTTCTTATATGCAGTCAGGTAAGTACAATGTTAATCTCAAGTATTAGTCTTGAAATATACTATAAATATATTAAGTGATATAGAATCAGCTTCGAATCTCATTTTTCGGGTATTAAAAAAGAAAGAAAAAAAGAAAATCTGTGACAATGTACTATCCAGTTGATGATATATAACTTTTAAAAATTCAACTGATGCATATGATTATGTGATTGAAATCATATACAAATCTTCATGTACATTATTACTGTTAGTCCTTAAAAGTTGAGAAAACGCTGTGAACCTCTATGGGCTAATATTATATTCCCTTACAGATTCTCTTGCTACCAGCCTGGCGTGGATTCCTCTATACCTGCACTGCGCTGCACAGCCCAATTTCAGGCTGATTTTCCACACAGCCAACTGCCGGTCTGTCTGTTAATCTCTTTATGTCTTCGCATTTTTTGTATATCTATGGCGTTTGGGTTTTTACCTTTTCAGGTTAACTGCATAATGATTGACCATCTAAGTTCTAATGGACCAATTGGGGTTTTTACCTTTTTTTATATTTTTTTTAGGTTACCTTTTTAGTTTTTTTTTTTTATATTTAAAAAACCTTCAGATAAGTAATTCTACTTTTTTATATTTAAAATTTCTAAAATAAAAGAATAATTGGAATCTAAGTTCTAATGGACCAATTTGGAAAAAAAAAAACATTCAGCCATTAGAATACTGCTATGAACTCATAAATTTAGCATATGCATGAATATATAAAATTTAGATAATCATAATATTAGTGGAAAATTATAAGTTGATATTAGTATATGTTTTCTACTTTAGCTATATCATTACCATCAAATTAATATATGAATTATCAATTGTCAAATAAAATAAGAATAATTTTTAATTTCACCCGAACTTTTTAAATAATTATAATTTTATTCTCAATCGTGCATATCTTGAACTGAACAATTTAGCTGTAATTATATCATAATTTGCTTTTAAGGTGTAATTGCACCAAAATTGTTAATTTATTGCAATTGAAATTTTAATTAAAATAATATAAAAAATGTACTCCACAACCAAAAATTTAAATAATAAACAATAAAATCAAACCCAACTATTTATATAATAAATAAAAAAATAAAATTGAATATTTGATTTTACTATTGAATCAATTTTAAGATGCAAAAATAATGGGTTAGGTATTAATTTAAATTAAATTATAATTGCAATCAGATTGATAAGTTCAAAGCGCTCAAGTAAAAAAATTAATTTAAAATGAAATTGCAATTAATTTAAAAATTTGGAGTGAAATTAAAAATTAGGCCAGTAAAATTAAAATTATCAATTTTAGTTCATCTTCTTGCTTATGTGGATGACAAGAATTTTATCCAGTTAGTGAGTAATAATTATTATTTTATATATTTTTGTTAAAAATTGAATTTTATTTACTAATTTGGTGTAAAATGATATCATAATTTTATGCATGTTGATTTTTAGATAAATTGTTTATGGTTGTATTTGCAGAGGGTAAATTGAAATTTATTTCTTAAAAGAATATTATAACTGTAATTCATTTTTTTTTTCTACTAAAATATCAACAAATTATCTCGTTATGGGAAAAGATCGCAGCGAGTGAATGCACGCGTCTGTAAAACCCCGCCACATTCTCGCTTTCTTTTCCCGCCATCGCCAATTCGCGGCACAGATATAATCGGACCAAACAGAAGAACTACAAACTGTTAATCGATTGTTAAGCCGATGGATGAAGAGAACAAGCTGCCTGAACTCAAGCTAGGTGAAGCCCTAGATTTACTTATTTATTTATTTTTTTTGGAAATGAAATGATTTTATTTTATGGCATATCAACAGATGCAAAGCAGGCTCAAGGGTTTCTCTCTTTCTTCAAAACCCTACCTGATGTAAGCCCTTCTTTTTTCCTTACTCTCTCAAAATTTTGTTTTTGAAATTGGCTGTTTGGTTGCTGGGAAAGTGAATCAACGGAAACGAAAGTTTCTTTCTGGATTCTTTTCCTTTTTTTTCTAAGCAAAAATTTTTTAATGAAGAAATGGACGGTATTTTATTGACATTTCTATGGAGATTTTAGTTAAAGTTCTAATATTAAGAAATTTATTTCTTTCTCATATTGCAGGACCCCAGGGCAGTTCGAGTGTTTGATAGGCGGGTCAGTTCACATTCTAATGATTGTTACAGTACATGGTTTTATTTTGATTGATTATGAATTGTTTCCAGCATTCTATGGTTGACAGAACTTTTGTTGTATTATCCTAATTTCATTAGCAAGCTGGGAGTTAATTGAACTTGCAGGAAGCTATGAAAATATCCATTTTGGAAGTATCTTTAAGCAATTTCCTTTTTGAGCTTTGATTTGTCTAAAGCAATAGTTTTTTGGTCCCTGAGACTGTGTTTACTTCCACGAGAATTTGCATATTTAGCTCCATAAAAATTTTTGCATGCTTATGTTCATTGTGGCATTATTGAATTATTGATTGGTTGTTTGACTGTTGCATGTCTATTGAATCAAAAATCTTAATGAATTATTATTATCAGAGGTGTCTGCAATTGTTGTTGAATGGTTATTATGATGGGAAGGATATAATAATTTGTATATCTGATCATTGTTATATTTGGAAGACTTGCTACAATTGGCATGAACAGATACCACGATAAGTGCTTCTTCATTAGCCAAATTTAAATCGCTTTGCTATATTTCTCTTAATTTTCCTGGAGTAATCTTTGTAAATCTGCAGGAGTATTACACTTCTCATGGTGAAAATGCAACCTTCATTGCAAAAACATATTACCACACCACTACTGCCTTGCGGCAATTGGGTAGTGGACCTAATCCCCTTTCCAGTGTCAGCATTAGTAAGAACATGTTTGAAACTATTGCCCGAGATCTTCTGTTAGAAAGAACAGACCATACGCTTGAACTCTATGAGGGTAGTGGATCCAATTGGAGATTGGTGAAAAGTGGGACCCCTGGAAATCTTGGAAGTTTTGAAGAGGTTCTGTTTGCTAACAACGAAATGCAGGATACCCCTGTGGTTGTTGCACTCATTCCAAACTTCCGTGAAAATGGCTGCACTATTGGGCTAAGTTATGTTGATTTAACAAAAAGAATTCTTGGATTGGCCGAATTTCTTGACGATCGTCACTTTACAAATGTTGAGTCAACTTTGGTTGCTCTCGGTTGCAAGGAATGCCTTTTGCCCATTGAGAGCGGTAAATCAACTGAATGTAGACCCTTGCATGATGCTGTGGCTAGGTGTGGTGTGATGTTAACCGAGAGAAAGAAGAATGAGTTCAAAACAAGGGATTTGGTGCAGGACCTCAGTAGGCTTGTCAAAGGTTCCATTGAACCAGTTGGAGATTGGGTTTCTGGTTTTGAATTTGCACCTGGTGCTTTGGGGGCTTTACTGTCTTATGCAGAATTACTTGCTGATGAGAGCAATTATGGGAATTACACAATCAGAAAGTATAATCTTGATAGCTACATGAGACTGGATTCTGCTGCCATGAGGGCTCTTAATGTTCTTGAGAGCAAAACTGATGCAAACAAAAATTTTAGTTTATTTAGTCTTATGAATAGAACCTGTACAGCTGGAATGGGAAAAAGATTGCTTCATATGTGGCTAAAACAACCCTTATTAGATGTTAATGAAATCAACTGTAGACTGGACTTGGTACAAGCTTTTGTAGAGGACACTGCACTACGCCAAGATCTGAGGCAGCACCTAAAAAGAATCTCAGATATTGAGCGACTAGTGCACAATCTTGAGAAGAAAAGAGCTGGTTTGCATCATATTGTGAAACTTTATCAGGTGGATTTCGTTTTTTTTTCCCCCTTATCTGTACTTATTGCAACTAGGCTTTCCTATAATGGCTGAGTTATTAGTGACTTTGGCAACCAGCTGTCTGATTCTTTTAGTTTTATTAATAAGGCCCCGTTAAATTTGTGGAAAATAGCTTGCGTACAGAGGGAACATTTTCTGAGAAAATGAGTGATTTTTTTTGCTCAGTTGCAACATTAAGAATCAACCAGAAATTATTTTCTGATTTTAGAGTGTATTGGAAAAAGTTCAGTTTCTTTCAAGATATAAGACTGATAATGTTTTGCACTTAGAAAAACATTTTTTTTCTTTATTATTAAATCTGAGAAAATAATTGCATAGAAATTGGTATGTTATGGTGGCTACTCTCATATTATGTATTGATCAAGGATGGTTTTATGGTTATTATCTGGAATCACAACTGGTCACTGGCATAAAATAGAAACTGCAAAATCATTGATCTTCAGAAAACAACTTTTGTGGTGTATGCTTTTTTGCTGTTGTGTTTATTTTTGCCTTTGATGCTAGCCAAGTGTAGTAATCAAGCTACCTACGAACTTAAAGTTAATATTGCATAACTACTGTCTTGATTGTACTATCGCATGTTCTTGTGTCGTAAAATTGATGTTTCAGTTTAAAAGCCTATGTTTTTAACTGAATGCATCTTTTGGATGCAGTCAAGTATACGACTTCCATACATTAGAAGTGGTCTAGAACGGCATGATGGAAAATTTTCATCCTTGATCAAAGAGAGATACTTGGACACTCTCGAGTCATTGACTGATGATGATCACTTGAATAAGTTCATTGCTCTTGTAGAAACTTCTGTTGACCTTGATCAACTTGAGAATGGGGAGTACATGATTTCGCCAAGCTATGACCCTGCACTGTCGGCACTGAAAGATGAGCAGGAGTCATTGGAGCGCCAAATACACAATTTGCATAAGCAAACTGCTTGTGATCTTGACCTTCCTCAAGATAAAGGATTAAAGTTAGATAAAGGAACACAATTTGGACATGTCTTCAGAATTACAAAGAAAGAAGAGCCAAAAATAAGGAAAAAGCTGACAACCCAATTTATTGTCCTTGAAACCCGAAAGGATGGAGTGAAATTTACTAATACAAAACTTAAGAAATTGGGGGATCAGTACCAAAAGATAGTAGAGGAGTACAAGAACTGTCAAAAAGAGCTGGTCGGTCGAGTAGTTCAAACTGCAGCAAGTTTCTCTGAGGTATTTGTCCTTTATTTTGTCTTTTTGCTGCAGTTAGACTCCTATGTGTGGACTAATGCCAACTTTGTGTGATAGGTCTTTGAGTCTTTAGCTGGTTTGCTCTCTGAGTTGGATGTCTTGCTCAGTTTTGCTGATTTGGCTTCTAGCTGTCCAACTCCCTACACGAGACCAGACATCACTCCATCAGTAATTAATGACTTACTATTTGATGCTTAAATTTCCTTGCTTTTGATTTATTTTTCTTCTTTTGGAAAATGAAATTCAAGATATGATTATGTGCATGAAAGGATGTGGGAGATATTATATTAGAAGGGAGTAGACATCCTTGTGTGGAAGCTCAAGACTGGGTGAATTTTATTCCAAATGATTGTAAACTTGTGAGTATCAATCGATCTAGGAGAAAATGCTTCTTCAAACCTTGTTAAGAGTCTCATTGCTTATGTTGGTTTTTCCCACAAACCAGGTAAGGGGAAAGAGTTGGTTCCAAATAATTACAGGGCCTAACATGGGTGGAAAGTCAACATTTATTCGGCAAGTATGGTTTCTATGATTCTATTGTGTGCTTTTTATCTTTTACTATCAATTCCTTGAATTGAATAATTGCTTCAATCATATCCCTAGATTTTGAGTTAATAATGGCATTTTAGTCTGTTTATGCATCGGACACACAAATCTTATTCTTAAGGGTGGATATTACTAGGCAGCCTGTGAGCTGACCTGAGACTGGTCCAAAAAAACATCAAGGACTGGGGCCTAAAATTTAGGTCTGGTAAAGGGATTAGGTGTGTCAAGCCCATGCCCAACCTGGACTTAAATACATACATGCAGACATGCATATGTAGATACATAAAATAAACACACGCATGCGTGCCCACGCACACGCCAATACATGTTGTTTATATTATACAAAAAATGTGTGTGTGTGTGAGTGTGTCTGTATATATGTAAAAAATGTTAATGTTAATTATCTCAATATTATAGTTTATTAAATAATTTTTACAAGAAAAGTAAGAAATATAGTAAATTTGAGCCCAAATAGTTTTTGCTGGGGATAGGCCTGGAGGACCCAAATTCTAGGCCTTAAATTTTAGTCAAGCTAGGCACAGGCCCTGACCTTTCCCATATCTGTCCATTCTTGAGATAGCTTGTGGATTTATCATCATCATCATCGTGCCTCAATCGACTTTATCATAAATGGGAGACTCCAATGTCTGTTCAGCCTCTTATAAACATGACCCTATGGATTATGTCACTAAGAGAACGGTTTTTCATGGTTACTTTATTCATCTCTGTTGGTTACACCTGCAGGTAGGTGTAAATATTCTTATGGCACAAGTTGGTTCCTTTGTTCCTTGTGACAAGGCTAGCGTTTCTGTTCGTGATTGCATTTTTGCTCGTGTGGGTGCTGGTGACTGCCAAGTAAGTTTTCATCATCATCACATGGAGTTCAACATCTTGAAATTGACTATAAACATTGTATGTTGCATTCAGAAAGACTGCATATTTCCTTCTGTTGTTTCTAAGGATACTCCGAGTCCCTGAGTTCCATAAAATTTTATTTGCTTTTGTTTTGTTTTCTGTTTCTTTTCTCTCTACATACTATACGTCTGGATTCTTCTTTCACAAATTCTGCAATTAAATACTCAAATGAAATGGAGGCGACAGCAACAGAACATTTGAAATTCCAGCAAGCAAGCATGCTGTTTCATCTTCTCCACTAAAAAGTAGTAATTAGAAAGGATTAATTTTTGGCACTTTTTTTTTGTGCGATTAACATGTCAAATATGCATTCAGAGAACTGAAATTGAAGAAAGCATTTAAGTGACAGCATGGCGCCTCTAATGTCTCACTGAATATCAATGCTTGCCTAGTCCTGACCTTAAAAATGCCTAATCTGACATACCATATTTACTAATCACTATAATCTGTACAACTTGACCTCATCGTAATGCAGCAGAATAGATTAATTTCTATGGACAGTGGGATATGAAATTCTTTTTCTTGGTTTAGAAATTCATGAATGTGGTTCCTTTATTTATAGTTACGTGGAGTTTCTACCTTTATGCAAGAAATGCTTGAAACTGCTTCCATACTCAAAGGAGCTACAGATAAGTCATTGATAATCATTGATGAGTTGGGTCGGGGCACGTCAACATACGATGGATTTGGTAAGTTTAAACACTTCCCACAACCCTGCGCTAATCCATAAACATACTTAAGTGTCAAATGAATTCTTCCAGGACTAATACATTAGACATGAATGTCACAAGTTAGTTCCTTTTCCTAATTGCTTTATATTATGAAAGTTTTTTTTTTTTAATTTTTTTTATTTAATCTTTTTAGTCCGAAGAAAAGAAACTTCCTTTATCTTCAGTTGGAAATGGTGATTTAGCTTTTTAATCCAAATCCTTACTCAAATTTTTTGGATATGTTTAGAGCAGATGTCATTGTTATATATATATATATATATATATATGTACCTTATTTTAATTCACTATGATGTTCAGGTTTGGCCTGGGCCATATGCGAACACCTTGTTGAAGTGATTAAAGCACCTACCTTATTTGCAACACACTTTCATGAACTCACTGCACTGGCTGACGAAAAAGTTGAGACCCATATGAAGCAAATTATTGGTGTGGCAAACTATCATGTGAGTGCACACATTGACTCGGTGAATCGCAAGCTGACCATGTTATACAAGGTAGGTGCACAGATCAACTCAATTAGGAAAAAAATGTTAGACCATCCCTTGGATCTAAAGATGACTTAATTAGCTTTCATTGGCTTTTTCCAAGTGCATTTGTCTTCCTCAAAATATTATGCATCTTGTTCTCACAAATAGAAGAAAAATTAACAAAGATGGGTACCACAAGTAATGCTAAACCAGCTTTAGCCCAGTTCGCATTTTTTGATTGGTTTCATATTTGAGGAGCTTTCCTCACCAAAAGAAAAGGGAAGAGAAGGGAAAAAAATTTTAGGACTATGTTCGGCAATAATTTTTAGAGTTTTAACCGGTTAAAATTTGTTCAGTAATATAGAGTTTGAATTAACTTTTATAGGTTAAGGTAACATTTTGTGAAAAGTTAATTCATGTAACGTTTTGTAAAAAGTTAACTCATTTAACATTTTGTTTTAGTATTTTATAAAACGCTACTAAAACAGTTAAAAGCTAAAAGTTATTAAAATAACTAACAACTACCAAAACAACTAATTTTGCTGAACAAATCCTAGATCTTTAACTTTTTATTTTTGGTTCAGAAATGCTACAAACTTGTTTTTACTGCTCTAAATAACTGCATCAATCATTGTCCAAGCAGCAGTCATGTCATACATAGCTAGGTGGCATCAAGTGATTTGATACAATTCTTTTTCCTTTTGCATTGGTAGGTTGTTAGCACATATAAGCTCTGACCCTAGGTCAGTTGACTATTTTGAAATGCTTTATCCTCTCATACATGTTCAATGATGATATTTTTCAGGTTGAACCAGGTGCTTGTGATCAAAGTTTCGGTATTCATGTTGCAGAATTTGCAAACTTTCCTGAAAGTGTTGTTGCCCTTGCTCGAGAAAAGGCAGCTGAGTTGGAAGATTTCTCACCTGATTCTATTGTTTCAAATGTTACTACAGAAGAGGTGTGTTTAACGATCTTCAAGTGCCATTGAATGGGCAATTGCTTTATATACATGATACAGGCTTCTAGTCATATGAGCCATTTATTTACTTATGTCGACAAGCTTGGAATGCATGCATATGATAATGCCATGTTCTCCTAGTTAATGGTTTTGTAAAATTTTAATGTTCACGAGTGTCACTATGCTCTGTATTGCCATTTTTTAAATAATCCTCCATTTCAAATATTGACCTTGGGCTCATCCAAAACCATAATTCACCTACTTACTGCTTGACTCAAGGCCGAAAGGGTCACTTCAGATTCTTGTTAGTGTTAAGACATCTGGGCTAGATGCATCCGTAAGTGTTACTTTTGGTCACTAGTAACAGTTTGCCCCACTTTGAAAGGCTTTGTAGGTTGTCCAGGATTATGATGATTTAGACTTCGAAAAGTTGGCTTTGGTTATGCATTAACTCATAGTCTAAGAAAGGTTCTGGTAGTCAATGGTCAACATTAAACAAAGTCAGAGAATAGAGAAATGAAGAATATGCTAGGTATCCAGTCAAGATATAAGATTATTGAAAATTTGCTGACCTGCCTCACCCGAATTTTTTTCGTTTGAAAAGAATACTGAAATATGTGAAATCTCCTTTCTCTCATGCAGTGTATCTGTATTCTTTTTTCTTGCAATGCTGTTTGTGCTAATGGTTGTTCATTCATGTTGATAAGAAATTAAATTCAATAAAATGTTGTCATTTTGGCAAATTATGATTTACAGGTGGGATCCAAACGCAAGAGAGAGTTTGATCCTGACGACATGTCTATAGGTGCCGCCCGGGCTCACCAATTTCTGAAAGAGTTCTCTGATTTGCCGTTGGAGACTATGGATTTGAAGGAGGCGCTGCAACAAGTAAGCAAGCTGAAAGATGAATTAAAGAAGGATGCAGCAAATTGCCACTGGCTGCAGCAATTTTTATAGTTGTCCTAGTAAACATGGGCAGCAATAGTTGCATGTTGGAATGTTGTGTAAGGCCTTTAAAAGTGTCAAGAGAATGAAGTGCTACTCTTGCCTTCAACTTTTCCTCCATGAAGAAATTTCAAATGCAAAAACCTATGCCATTGCAGGTCACGGCTTTAGCTTGCTCAGGTATCCTTAAGAGTTCCCAATTTTGTAGCCCGTAAATTAGCTAGATTGGGCTCTTATAATTTTGTTTATTACTTCCCTTTTAGGGAAAGCCCATTTGTATGTATTTATAAGTTTGTTATTTTTATCATTTAGGGTTTACTTTCTGTGGACTTCATTCTCGATTGCATTTAAGAATTAAGCTCATTGATTTGCAAACTCTCACAAAGCCTAACCAGAGAGCCAAAATAAGATAAATCAAACAGAGAGTTGGCCAGAGCATTAAAAGGAGTTTCTCACTAGGATAGCAATGCTGCATATAGGATTAACAAAGTGATTACCTGTCTTCTCATTAGATGAGGTGGAGAAGAGTTGAAGTCTGGCTGCTTAGTGATCAAATATTTGCTGATAATAACTTGTGGGATTGATTATTCGGGATCTTCTTACATCGCTTATGGAATGCACGCGTGAGATATATGAGTTAGCACTCAACGATTTTATATCTCATTCTCATCTCTAAGCTATGGTTTTGTATGATGCGTGTGATGGCAAGATATATATGGTTTCGTGTCATATTATTGTCTCATAGATATTTAGTGTTCCCTCTAGAAAAATTGAGAGAACTATTATGTTAATTAACCTAAACTGAATTTTAAAATGAAATTAGGTAAATAAAACAGGCCTGAAGGTTTTCCATCACAAAATTCGGAAAATTATTATTCTCAAAAAAAAATAAAACAAAAATCGGATACTTTTAAATCATACATAATCTTCAATGACTAACTATGTGTGGCCTTCGTTAGCTAAAACGTCCTATAATTATGTTTGAGACTCTATTCCTCAGTATTTGTTATCTTTTTATGAGTAATAGAAGCAGTTACTGTATTGCATTAAAAAAAAACTGTGGCCTTGTTTTGGCAGGTCTTGATAGTTTTTGCATGAGTCCAAGAACAGGAACATAGGTAGGTCTCTATTTGGGAACTTCTTTAAATACGGCTGAAGAGGGGCCAAAAATTTAGGCATGCATGCCAAGCGCTAGAATTGATTGCAGCACAACAGTTTTCTCATTTCTCAGTGACCTAAAAGCCTCCAAATTGAGGCCTTGCATTTTTCTTCACATGCTTGGAAAGTGAAGAAAATCAAGGGAAAATATGGGAGAGAAAAGGATTTGTGGAAAAATGAAAATAAAATAGGAATTAGAAAACAAAATGGGATTTAAAACATTATTTATAAATATCTTACAAGGAAAAAATAAATACATGTTAAAAATATATCAATCCGTGTTTATTGTATATGGAATCGAAATGGGTACGTGTAGATTTTGAATTAACTATTTCTAAATTTTTAAATCCATTTCCAAGTTTTTTCACAATAATCTAACAGTAATGCTAAACAAAACTTTTTATGTCTTTTTTTTTTTTAAAGTTCTCATCTCACGTTTTAAGTACATCAATTTGATTAAAAGGAGATCTCAAAATTAAAATCCTTAAAATAGAACAATCCATTGCATAAAATACCTTTTTTTGTAGGGTCAAATCCAATAGCATTTTTTTTTTTTCGCTCGTGGGTCCAATCCAATGGCTAATAGGCTAATACAAATGAAAGGAATATTTTTCCTTGATGTAGGTCAATGAAGCAACAAGTTGTTTATAGTGGACGGAAATTAGGTTAATTAAATACAATGATTAAAATACTAAAATTAAGAAAGCTACACGTAAATATCTTTTCTTATATCATCAATTACCTTTTCACATTTTGCGAAAAATGTAAAGAGTGAAAGATTTCATATTTGAGTTCTTTTTATCGTAAAAATTATGATTAATTTGATAAACGTTATTTAAAAAAAGTTTAATATATTAATTCACCTTTAATTTTAAATTTTATTTCAATTTCACTATAAACTTTAATCTTTTGTTTCAATTTTACTCCAATTTGATTTTTATAACAATTTCACTTTGAACTATAATATTTTACTACAATAGCACCCTAAATTATAATTAAGACTTAAATCGTAAATAAAAAATAGATTCATTATTGACTTTGGACTTTAGATTAATACTAAGGACAATATCTATTATTATTGTTAATATTTTTAATTTTTTTCTTTTGTTGATAATAAGTAATATTTAAAAATTAATTATTTGACATTCAAATTTTTTTTAAAAAAATAGAATATAATTATTATTATGGTTTGATCGTAATATAAATTTTAAAATAATTATAAAATCTAAAACAAAGCTACTATAAATTTATTTGACTCCTAAACTATTAGAAAGTGTAACATTTTTTATCAAAATGGAATATAAAAAATAATTATGTTCTATTTTTTAAAAAAAATTATTCAGGTATCAAAAAATTAATTTTTTAAATATTATTTATTATCAATTAAAAAATAATGTGAAAATATTAAAAATAATCCAAATCCAAACTTTTTCGTATTTTCATTTTTTATCAGAGGAAGGAGATTTTGAAAAAGGGGCTACGCATACAGTACAGTGTGATCTACGTATTTTCCCTAATCATCCGATCTCCTATGTATAAAATCAAAAGAAAAAAAAAAAATCTTCTCCTATAATATGGCAATTAATTTATAATCATGATTTTGATAAATGGATAGATGTGATGATTTGATGTCGTCATGTTGATGATATTTTGTGAATAGACAAAAAAACCAATCATCAATAAATTCCAATTCACATAATTTATTTGATAGAATACAAGAGACCAAAGTTGGTGTCAGATCCAACAGTTTGAACCGTCGATTATTGATTCTTGTTGCCAAATAAAAATGCAACTCAAGATAATTTTAGAATCGTAATTTCATTTTGAAATCAAGATTAAATCATTTTTTGAGCATTGGATTGTGAATAAATAATACTAAAAAGGTTTGAAAATTACCAAAAAAGCTTATTAAAATATCGTAAAATTTATTTAAAAAAATTATGGCAAGTTGAGAATATTTTTCGTATTTTTTTATTTTACAATTATTTTAATGATTTAAATTAAAATATTATGGATAATGTCTTAATTAAAATATTTATTGTCGGAGTAAACTACAGCATGTTAGAGTCCCATAATTTTGGAATAGTTTCAAGACAAAGCTGTCTATGTTCTGGCAGCATAAAAGAATGGTTTGCTGTCGATATCTCACAGGAAAAAACGCAATTTCTACATTTAGAAAAATAACTTAAATAAATGAAATTTCCGTTCTATTCATATTATTCACTGCTAAATTCCATCTTAAATGATGGAAAAATTGAAAATATTTTAAATTATTTTACTTTTTAGAAAATGAGCTGTGAGCGAAATTTCTAATTTGGAGACAAAAGCTATTACGGATGCAAACAGTAAATAAATTTCACAGTGAAAAGAATTACTGAAGTAACATAATATGTATTCCCTCGTTATGATCTAAACGTGATAAATACTCGACAATCAAATGTTAGAAAGGTTTGTCGTTTTCTATAATTTTAAACAATTTTGTAAATTGATGCTCTAAACTAATTTATTTTTAACAATCATCTGTCACTTAGAATGTGTTGATGTTGTCGTTGTCGTTGAGAGGATTCCACGTGTACTTTGTCATTCAGTTGGTAGATCGTTCATTATTGGAGTATAAATGGGTTCGGGTCATTATATGCTGTTAAGCATTCATTCGAGCTTAATAATATTTAATTTAAAAGCTGAATCTTATTGAATCTTTATATATAAAATTTTCAAAATATGGGTCAAATTCGATAAAATTCTAAAATTAGCTAAAAAAAATTGAAAATCTGAATCATTAATTTGAGTTGCAGTGGGAATCTTGCAGAGATTTAAATAATTAATAGTATTTAAAATCTCAACATAAAAACAAAATAAAGAAATTTTTAGAAAATGCGTTAACCAAGACAGAAGCAATCGAACCACAAGGCACTTTAAAGAAAGCGTTCATCTTATTATATTCCATCCAATCCAAATACAATTTATTGTTATTATTAAGAAATTAAAAATAATAAAAACGAAACGAAACGAAACGAAACGCCCTGGTTGAGACCAGATTGTTTTTCAATTAGCGTCGCTTTGCCGTGAAAGCAAAAGAATAAAAGAGGATTTGGATTAATCATGATCAAAATCATAATCAAAAGAGAGTAAATGCGCCTTGTTTTTTATTCTTCAATTCACAGAGTGAAAACAACAGAGAAACACTAAGAGACAGCGGTATCTCCAATGGCGCCCACTGTAGCTGAAACCTTCTTTTTCTTTTCAATTTTAAAAAATCAGTATTAGAGACCGAAAGGAAGAGAGAGAGATAGAGATAGAGCTGAAGCTTTTTCGTTGTGGTGTTACTGTTAGGGATTTAATAATTGTACAGTTGAGGTTTTTCTTCTTCCCTTTTCTCTTTGGTATTATTATTTGCGATTCGATACTCAATTGCTTTTTATGTGTTTTTATCATTGTTATATTTTCGAAATCGAATGATTTCGTGATAATTTTATTTAGCAGTTAAAAGGAACGAGAATAGAAGCGAAAAGAAGATGATGAGCTGGAGAAGAGTTTTGAAGTCCTTACAGGCCTTGGCTGCTCATAGTCTTCTCTTCTTTTTCACCCTCTTGCTTGTCTTCAAGCTCGACCATATCGTTCCCTACTCCTGGTGGTGAGATTTTTTTTTTTCTTTTTCTCTTTTGTGTATTTCTCTCCTTTTCTCTCTCTCTCTGTGAATTAGTTTGCTTTTGTAAGAATTATTTGAATTTTAATTTAACTGAAAGTAGATTCAACCAATATGGGTGTTGAGTATGTGCTAGTGTTGAAAATTTTAAGTGTTTTGTGACTATTGGATTAGGCAAGTATATGGGGTTCTGTTGTTTTGTTGGAGATGACTTTGCCTTGGAAAGTCCATTTATGGGAATATCATTCTCAGTGGTTGTAGAAATGAGCTAAAATAAGCTGAATTCTTCTTTCTTGAACTAAAACAGAAAGGGTAGGGCGGGAGGCATGGAAGAATGGGTATTGGCTTCACTTACGCGTGTTCAATTGTTACTGGCTTGAAAAGGTAGAATTTCTTTAAATCTTCATGGCTGAATTCCGGGGATTAGTAAAGTTATTTTAAAGGGGAAATGGGTATGGGAACACTGGAACGGAGAGAAGAGACTCCCCAGTTGAGATGCATTTATTTTGCACTGAAGGTGGGAAACATTGCAATCACTTTAGTTATTGACAACATTACAATTACTTAAGTTATTGGGTAGAAAAGTTTGGCATTTAGCAATTCTTGGAAAGAAGATATGGCATAGATATGTTGCGGTGGCTTTGCCAAAACATAATAGTCACTGCTGTGGCTTCTGTGATTTTTCTTTTTAATGGAAAGGAAAATGAATGAAATTCATAGTTTGACAAGAATTTGACTAACTGTGGGACTTAACGTGTTTGGTGAGGGGAACTTCTTTTGCTACAATACCTAGAGTTTCTTCAAGTTATCAGTTGGAGCTCTTATTTTTGTAAACTTGTTACATGTTTACTTGTGAAAGCTACATAGTTGAGTTTAGTTGGGAAGGATGCAGGAGTTGAATCTGGTGATGTCATTGGTTCTGAAATGGAAGCATTTGGTGGTTATACTTTATATAAGTCAATGGCAAGGATAAATGGTTGCATTATTTTATCATTTAATTAATGGGTTGAGATAATTTTGGAATTGCATCTATCTTTTGCATAATGATGGGGAGTGTGTCCAAAGAATAAATAAGGCAAGATAGTGAAACAGAATTAAATGCATTGCAGTAGTTGATTTTTTCCCCATACTTGCTAAATAGTTTCGAATCTCTAACTTATGACTATTTTAAAAAAAAATTTATAAGGTATAAATGTGTTGGAATGTTGTTCCTAATGTATTTTGAATTTTTATTTAGAGGTTAATTTTATGATTTTTTGTTGGGTTGAAGCATGCACTCATGGACTTGAGTCTTGACTAGTTTATATGTTGACTTCAATTTTCAGGTTAGTATTCTTTCCTCTCTGGCTGTTCCATGGAGTTGTTGCTCGAGGAAGATTTTCATTACCTGCTCCATCAGTTCCGCACAATCGTCATGTATGTCAATAAGTTTATTAATAATTTGGAGAAATTTGTATAAGATTAACCTTCTTTCTTCTTTGTCCTACCTATTTTGGTAAAAGAGGTATTTTTGTACAATGTTGCCTTTTTTATTTTTGTGGAAATGACTTTTGAAGTCTGTGATACCATTTTTGGAATGTGAACTATTGAGTTTTTTTTTTTCTTTGGACAGTGGGCACCGTGCCATGCAGTTGTAGCGACACCATTGCTTGTCGCGTTTGAACTGCTTCTTTGTATATATCTCGAGAGTTTTTATGGTACCTTGTCATTATCTTTATGCTGTTGGGGATTTGATTTCCCAAGGTCTTTGTGATCTTGCACTTCAAAATTAATCAATTCCATGCCTTCTTTTGCAGTTCATGGTGTTGCAGCTGTAAATTTGAAGATTGTCTTTATTCCGTTATTGGCATTTGAAATAATTATCCTAATTGACAATTTCAGGTATTTTCTTTAGCACTAATTCACCAGTAATTTTCCCTGTTGAAAATTATACTGCTTGGTATGCCCTGCTAGTGCTTATTGTCATGTAGGTTTTTGATCAACAGGTTATAATTCCTTGTTTAACATAGTCTAACAAAATTAACCGAAGTTTTGTGTTGTTGTGTGTATTTCCTTTAATTTCTGCTGAATCAATTAGAATGCCAAGCTGTTGATACATGGTTTTAAATGAGCTTAATATGCACATATGCTTACCCCCTTGGCTTGTCTTCTATATTTAGATTTTCTTGCTTCAAATGACTACCACTTTTGTGCATGTGCTTTTCAGCTAATAATTAAAAATCGGCTCTCTGTCCATTCGTCCTAAAAGTTGGCAGCATACTGAAGTCATATTGACAGTGAACCAAAATTTGCACTTTGATAACATAACACTAATGCTCATGATTGGTATTCTGCATGCATCTATATGAAATTTGACTTTTTTATATGATGTATTCAATGCCAATGCTAATATTTCACTGGGGGCCTTCAATTGAGTAGGAATTACGCTTAGCTATTGAGCACTAGAAGCTTTGATTGACATCTTTACCCTTACTCTAGCCATCCCTTTTATCTTTTTCTGAAATAATGAGTAATTTGTCTGCAATACTACCTCTGATTTTCATTTACTCTGCAGAATGTGCAGGGCTCTAATGCCAGGAGAAGAAGAAAGCATGAGTGATGAAGCAATATGGGAGACCTTACCTGTAAGATTTTTTTAACTCAGAGCTGCTCAAAGCATGAGTTTGTTTTTCTCTCTTAATTTATAGTTAGGAATTCTTTTAGTAATTGTGTTTATGTCTATCTTGTGCTTCTCAATGATTGCCCCTCGAAAATGTTGGGGAAAATGAGTGTGCATGATGGTTTTCTTAATGGAATGCAAATGTTTGAAATTTTGACAGTGCTAACTCTGAACAATTCAAACCCCTTGGATGATAATGTCACAATCATCACCAAAAACTATTATATGATAAATTGGTTTGAAAAGGAAATGAATGTTTAAGATGTATATAGATTTTCTTTTCTATCTTCGGGCCAGAGTGAGCTTCACTTGCATCTTTTATATTCAGATTTTAATCTGAATTCAGTTTCATGATTGAACTTTGTTTACTTTCAGTTAACTTAAAGTTCTAATCTAAATTTTGGTGTCAGATGTTTGAGGTTTCAGGCTATCCCAATCCCACTGATAGTCCTAGGCTAAAGCTTTATAGTAAGACCTAATATGCATGTTTAATGTTAAACGGTAGCTCGATGAAGATTGAAAAGAATGGAAAACATTTGTGACAATTTTTTGAGAATATTGTGATTGTTTTGGTTGAGGGACATTTTCCACTCATTTGCATGTGTACAGATAATGTGGCATTTATCCATCTTTAGTTGTCTATAGCATCACAAAATTGGAGGCTTAACGGGGAAGAGAAAGAAAAGATTCCCAAAGAAATTGTTGAATTGCATTACCCTTTAAATTTAGAGAGAATAATGATCCAAATTTCTTTTTGTCAATTTTAAGTTTATTGGCTGTAGCTTTAACAAAGCTAGTTGATTTATATTCTACTTGAATGCAGGATGTATTTCGTGGATTTCATTTGTCATTGTATGCCATAAGCATCTATGATGTGCATAGTCTCTCTTTTTGGGTTGTACTATTCCTTGAACATTATTTGTTATGCTTAGAATAGTTTCGGTTTTAATTATGCGTTAGCACCCTTTTAAAAACAATTGAAATTGGACTGGTGGTTTCTTCTATTGTTTCAACTGTCTAGACTGTTTCCAAATACTAGGATTTTCTGTGTCAATGTAGCTTTAATAAGAGCTGTATGTAGTTACATATTTTGATCATATTCTGTATTGCATGTATATTTCATATATTCAAAAACTGTATGTTCTCTATCTCTGTTTTCTCTATCTCCCAATCCTTCTATCTTGCCTAATATTCCACATTGATTGATAGTATAACAGGAGAATCCTTGGTATATTTGTTATGATTGTTGACTTTAAAAACAACTTCAACTAGCAGTTTTGGGTGATGGATTTATATGATATGAATTGTATCAAAGCCCATGTCCACTATGATGTCTGATATGGTTTGTCTATGTGGGAATTTTAGTGGGCTGAAATTGTTGTTTATTTTGTATGTTCTCTTAATAAGGACACGGTATTTTTAAAAATCGCCTTTGACATTGTAGGATTATTTTTCCCTGTTAGAAGCAGTGTCTCATCACTTTTTAGTGGTTTAAAGGATTGTCTTAGGGTCCTTCTCAAGAGGTTACAGTTGTAATGGTAAAATCAAAAGCAAAAGGAGAAAAGAAAAGGTTGAGGAAGGGGCTCTCTCTTTCCTACAAATCCAATTTCTGATTGTTTTCCCCCTTTCTTTTAATGTCCTTGCATCTGGTGGCTTTCATTTAAGCTTTTACTTTTTTTTGTTAGTGCTGGCCCATTTATGAAAATGACCTGCTACCAAACCATATAAATGCATGATTTTTTTTTTTTGTGTAATGAATTTATTAAATTTTGTTTCAATATTTTGATTTATCATTAGAACTTGATAATCAATAATCAATTTCAAATATTATTATTGCAGCGAAAAAAAAAATTTTTCTTGCAAGATTATATTTTCAGTATGCCAAATATGGCTATAAAATCATATTTGCTTCTTGAAAGTAGGTGTTATAGGCTTTGAGTAGTGATATATTGTCTATTTAATTAAAATTTACGTTCAGGTAACTTTTTAAATATATAAAAATGCCACCTGACATCATTACATTTTGGATTATATATCATATTTCCTTGATGCTGTGGTCCATATTCAGTTACCATTATTTGAATTGGTAATGTATAGAGAGATCCTTGGTATATGATTTGTTACACCCTCCCTCACTTGTGATGTTGGCTGCATCACACCCTTGCACGCTGAACTCTGTCCCTCTCCACCCTCCACCCCTTTTTGTCCCCATCTCAAATAAGTTGCTATCGTTCCAAATCAAGACTTTGTTGGTAGATTCTATATGCACTAGGCAGTAGTTAAAATTTCAAGTTGCTCGAAGTTAGTAATTCATCGTTTATGCCAGTTTCTGTCGGTCTCATGAAAGAGTGAATGGAGATCCAACATTGCCATCATGTAAATATTGGGATATTATTTAACAGTAAGGGAAGTTCATAGCTTTCATTCCAGCTTCTTAATCAGTAACTTCACTTGCAGAGTTGCATTTATAAGGATGCAAATTGATCTTAGATATTTAAATAGTGTAACTACTGTAATACATTTATAAAACCTGAATGCTCTGCTCTTTCCTTTAATGGGTTTATGACATATTGGGGGCGTGCAATGTTTGGAGTAATTCTGTTAGATCCTACATTACTGACACAATGCTTCAAAAGTCAGTACAATTATTTATGACTCTATCTATGAGATTAAGGTACCACAATTATTAAATTGGCATGTTGAATGTGTTGGTTTTCAATGAAAATGTGAATTAAAATCTGAATATAGAGCATAGATGATGTTACATGTTGGTGACATTCTCATCTATCATTTTGCAGCACTTTTGGGTTGCAATATCTATGGTCTTCTTTGTGGCTGCTACAGTCTTCACCCTTCTAAAGCTATCTGGTAATTTCTCTAACTTCACTTGATGAGTGCAGTTATATCTAATAGACTGAAACTAGTTTGGTTTATCATATTTTCCCATAAGCCTTATGAAAAATTAGCTGTCTGATTTTATCTCATCCTCTTGTTTTAAATAGTTTCTTGCAAGATCTTTTACAAAAGAAAGGATGTAAAGTAATTGAATTTCAGATTTCCGTGATTTGGTCATTTAAGGTACATGAATATTACTTTAGGAACTTGTTGCTTAAGAATATCAATGTGGCTTCCTTTGGAAGGTCAAGACTTAAGGCTGATATGGATGTCTTTGTGCACTCAATTTAAAATGCGTTTTTCCATTGGGAAAAGAAATAAAGGAAACTGTGTGATAAAATGTTTGGAGGCTTGGATCTTCACCCTCTCTGTTGGTGGATTAGAATTTTCTGTAACTGGTTTCTGTACCTTTTTTCCTCAGCACCATAATATAATAACACAATCATGTAATGTGATTGTTTGATCAAAGTTTTGTTGATAAACTTTAAATATGCTTGTTCCTGTCAGAATATAACTTGTCTGATTCTGAATATATTACAGGTGATGTGGGTGCTCTAGGCTGGTGGGATTTGTTCATAAATTTTGGGTATAATTTCATTTATCCTTCCATTTGAATTACATGTCCTCTTTATTGTTATGGATTATAGCAACCTGACAGTTCTGTTCAAGTTTTTAAAGCATCAAAGTTGTGATAAAATGTGGTCATTCTTTCTGCAGTATCGCTGAATGCTTTGCCTTTCTTGTTTGTACGAAATGGTCAAATCCAGCGATTCATCGAAATACCCAGACTAGAGAAGTTAGTTCATCTTCTACAACCGTTAGGTATCTTGACTGGAATAGTGGCTTAGTTGTTTCTTCAGAGGAGAATCGATTTGGGGATAGAATGTGTGGCCTGCAAGACATCGGAGGCCATATTATGAAAATTCCATTAATTGGGTTTCAAGTCCTCCTTTGCATGCATTTAGAGGTATGTATAATTAATTTGTAATTTTCGATGCTGGTTAGTATTGTCTTATCAACATATATATAGTGACCTTTTGAAAATCAGGGAACACCTGGCGGTGCCAGAAATATCCCACTTCCAATTCTTTTCTCTCCCCTTTTCCTACTTCAAGGTGCTGGTGTGCTATTTGCTGCATCTAAGTTGGTAGAGAAGCTTGTTCTTTTATTAAGGAGCGAAGCTGGCACAGGAATATATTTTAGATTTTCTTCAAGAGCTCATGACTGCTTGGGGTTCTTGCACCATGGTTCCAGGTAATGACTTTTGCTTTTCATCAAAAGTGAAACCTATATTGGCAGCACCTTATCCACAGTGAGTCTATTCGATTTGGTGCAAGTACAACAGAATTTTGTACAAGTACAATAGAATTTTGTCTTACTCCATTTTCCAATTTGCTAAAATAGGCTACTGGGATGGTGGTCAATTGATGAGGGAAGTCGAGAGGAACAGGCCCGACTTTACCATGAGGGAGCTTCCGGGTGAGTACATTATGTAGATCTTGCAACTTCATAACAATATGGTGCACTTTTATGGGTGTTCCTTTGGTACAACAAAATGTCCTTCAGTAAGGGTGAAGAAAGATGAGTGCATTACTAATTAACCATAAAAGCAGGATCTTGAAAAATGGGAATTCTCTTAAAAGTTTCATAAGTAAGAACTATGGTTTGATTTTTTTTCTTTTATTTTTTTATGGAACTGTAGATAATCACAATATCAAGTATTGGGGAAAGAAATTGAATTAGGAAGTAATACAGCTGAAAGAAACAGAATTAGGAACTAATTAGCCCCATTTGACTGGTAGATTTGCACTATAGTTTTCCAAGTATCAAATGACATTAGTTGCTGTTTTCTGACACCAATATCTTCCTTTTTATAAAAGATCTACAATTCTGTTTAGAGTATCTTCATTAGATTAAATATTGGTTGCTGATCTTTGTACATTTCATTTCTGAACAAGCAGCTATAACACTTTCTGTGGTTATCCTCCTGAGATAGTGAAGAAAATGCCTAAGAAGGATCTTGCCGAGGAGGTGGTTCATTTTATGTTATGTTCTTTTAATCTTAACTTGGAAACTACAAGATTTAATTGTATATTTTTCCTCTCTAGTTTTAGGTGCCACTTCTTTTTTTCATCCAGGAGTACATTTGTTAACCAGTGACAAAGTCATTGATGATTTGTGTCTGCTCTATTTATATTTTATTCACGGTTTCTTCTCAGGTCTGGAGGCTTCAAGCTGCTCTTGGTGAACAAACAGAAATCACGAAATATAGCCAGCAGGAGTTTGAAAGACTTCAAAATGTAATAATTTTTTCTGTGACTTGCAGTTTCATTATCTTTTTCAATAATTGATTACCAGTTTCATATTAGAGAGAGTTTTTAAATGAGTAACTTCATTGTTTGTATATGCCTATTTCTGGTTCCGAAAATATCACACTTATTGTTAAGTTGTTATCTGTAATTGACCTGAACCTTCTTCAATGGCTTTAAACATTCTTAATTTTCTCTGAACTATCTTGCTTGTGAATCAGTTAGGCTTGTTTTGTTGAGGTGGAATCGTCAACCTAGAATGATATTTATTCTTTTAACTTACTTAAAGGATGGTATATATCTTTCTAGGATAAGTGATAGTTCCATCAGTAGAGGAGCCTAAAAGAGAGATGTACCTTTCCTAGTATTTTGTTCCAGTGTATATATGGACACAGACGCATTTTATATATTCTTCTTGTTTTCAAAAGAGAGGAACCTGGAATTTATGGATGTGAAAATAATCTTACTATTAATATTTGTATAATTACTGGAACTAAGTTTGATTATATTGAAGGTTGTTTTTAATATTCTCAAAATGATCGGTTAGTAGACCTTGTTTTGATGATATAATTTGGTGCACTTTATGTATATTCTTTTCTTTGTACTTATCACATGGTTACAGCTTTTCAAAGTACACAAACAGAATTCTACTATGATCAGGACTTTGAGTATGTAGCTTATAACTGATTTGTTGCAACATAAAAGAAATGTGTAAAGTTCATATATGCAAACAAACAAGTGTCTTCTTGGTGCCAACTTTAGCATAACAATCTAGTAAGTTATTTTATCAATCAAACATGACCTCCTTTTGAATCAAGGCTCAATTGTTCTTATTTGGTCAGAATTAGGAGGTTATGTGTGTAAGGTGGTATAATTACTCAGTAATGGATGTTTCACTTGTAGTACTTTAAGATGTCATCAGTTGGAGTCTAATTTTAGTATTGTTTTCCACTAAAACAGTCACTCTCATTGACATATAAATATTCTTTTGATATACTTTGCAGGAAAAAGTCTTATGTAGGGTTTGCTTTGAGGGAGACATCAGTGTGGTTCTACTTCCCTGTAGGCATCGTATCCTTTGCAGGTACAATTAGTCATTGCTTTACTTGAAACATGTGATGCATCATTTTTCTTTCTTTTATTGTCATGCTTATTAATTCCTAATGTGTTGCAGTGTCTGCTGTGAAAAGTGTAAAAAGTGTCCAATTTGCCGAGTATCTATTGAGGAGCGCTTGCCTGTCTATGATGTTTAGGTTCTAACTTGTTCAGCCATTTTGTATTATGAATATAATGATGTGGAGTGCACAGAGACGGCAAAATAAGATTAACAGGGAAGTTCTTGTTTTTTTTATCTTTTATGGTTGACCAGAACTTCTACCACATTGAGTGTTACTTGTTCAAATTAACAAGATAAAGCATTAGGAGATACAGAAAACATAGCTGCTGTATTTATATATCACCACCTCTTTTTTATTTGTTTCTAAAAGAAAAATGTAAATAATTCTGACTTTGACTGGTGCCATTTCAAGTCCTAAGCACTTTTTTGTTGCTGCAGAGGTACGCTAGAAGTGTAAGAGCTGTATATTATACTAATGTATACAAATGACTGTTGAATTTAACGTGCTTAATTCAGAGATTCTGCTTTTTGTTATTTGCAATGATCCGTGATATAGCGCAACCCGGTAACTGTTGAAGATTCATTTTTGTGTTTGGTTTGGTATTCCCACCTCTAGATGTAGGCTTTATATATTACTGTATATATGCAGTGAAAAACAAAGATTATTTGCTTAGAACTTGTTACTTTATATGACCCCATTGCTGCCAGCTGAAGATTTGTAAAGTACTTTTGGATTGCGAACAATCTTGACCACGAAGTCACTGAAGCACTTGCCAACAGTTCTAAAAGGTATGTCTGGATAGAGTGAACATACTTCGACATCTGTTGGCTTGTACATTGAGAAATTTATTTGCCATCCCTTCATGAAAATGTCATGAGTAATTGCTGCAACTATGCTTTCTGGAATTCTCATCTCTGCAAAATTTATGAAATATGCATAAGTTTTGATATTGCTGTTTGAGCTGATATTGGAAAGAAGTTTGCTATATTGAATAGGTTGATTAATGGGTAGGGGAGAGCAAATGGTCGGTTCGGTTTAAACCGAACTGACCCGAAGTTGGAAAATATGAACTGAAATGTTTTTACAACAAACCGAACAGAACCGAAGTTTGTATGTGAACTGAACAAACTGAACTGAACCAGTCGTTTGGTTCGTTTTATTTGGTTTTTTACCATTTTGGTTCGGTTTTAAGCCCAACCACTGAATATTTTTTATAACCAAATTGAACCGAACAACAAAACACTGTTCAAACCGAATAAACCAATCAACCAAATTTCTCGATGGCATCAGACTGAACCGAGCTGAAATGAGTCGGTTTGGTCATTTTGCTCACTCCTATTAATGGGTACTAAGTTTTTTTTAAGTTCAAGATATTTTGTTGAAAACAACAGGAAAACAGTTTTAAATTTATTTTTCATTATCTAATTGTTCATTTAAAGCAGTTTCCAATGTCAATAGAAAACAGACTTGTTTATATAACTGATCAAACCTTTAGCAGCAGCCAGAAGGTCATCTTCTGGTGATGGTATCTCTGGGCAACTTGTGTCCAATTTTGTCCGCCCATGGAGAAGCTAAGTCATTAATGTTTAGAAAATTCGTTGAAGGTCGAAAATGAAGAGTTTTGTTGAGCGTTCGAATATCCCCAAGTGAGTTTATAGTGAATTTTTCAATGTCAGTTTCATCCACAAAGTATGCTGTAAGTAAAACACATCTTATGAAGTATTAATTATCATTCTGGACTAGACAATGCTGAGATTGAAGAAGATTTGGACATTTGATCTTTCAAATATGTTGTCACAAATTATTAGTTACATTTGGACGATTGGACTTGGGTTGGGACTAAAAGTTCTAGAGCATCACTCTTACCACTTGGATCCTAGAGCATCACCACCCTTAGCCACTTATGTATCATCTGCACATCATTTTCTACATATTGAGACTGTAAATATAACAATAACAGGATAAAAATTCAGTTACCTTTGACATTACCATCGCCGTAGATTTGGAAGCGATTCAAAGGTGGGAGAGCATCAGGAAGGATGAGTATTGTCATGATAGGGCCAAGCAGCAAAGGAGTTGCAACATGCGTTAGCGTAGGGTATCCCATTTTTCTCAATAAAGCATTTTACTTTTCTGTTTTGTTTGTACATTGTAAGTCCTGGCTCCACTGGAATTGCTCTATCTACGTCATGCCCTAATTCTGACGGCGAAAATCTCTGCCAAATATAAATATTCACTACTACATTTAACTCGGAAAAAGGACACGTAAATATGCTTACAGAATTAGGGTGTGACATGTTTATGTTGCAATGTTAATGTCGAAAGAGTGTTGAGTAGGATTAATAGGTTTGGGCACATATTTCTGTGAAATACTAATGTAAGTTGGCTCTAGGCGTAACCCAAATGGCTAAATGGCATGCGCGGACATCTTGTGCATTTTGTTCAAAGATTTCAAGTTCGATTTCTAGCTATTTAGGATTTAATCTGGGGTTTGTTGAACCAAATTAGCTGCTTTAGCACGGTTTAAATTATAAACGTTTTACAAAAAACGATATTAGTTGTTTAATTAGCTGAATTTTTTTTAAAAAAAAGGAGACAAAAATGTAATTAAAAGCTAAATATTATACATTAAAAGTTTTATGTTAGAGTATAAATATTTCACAAAAAAGCTACCTCATTTTTTAATAACTATTGCTATTTTATAGAGCGCTATAATTTTGACTTGTCATGTTAGGAGTTTAATCTGCTCTATTGCTGTATAATAATAATAATTTAAGTTATAAATATGAGCAATTACCTTAATTGTACCAACAGCCTTGGCCTTAACAAGGTTTTTCAAATCAATTCTATAGAATTTTGTAGAACTCATTTATTCCACACGAGCTTTTAGTTTTCAAATAAATTCGATTAAATCTTAATTTATATTCTTTTCAATTGTCGGAACAAATGATAATGTTATCACCTGTTGTTTCTAGTTAAGGTTGTGTTTGACGACAGCTTTTAGAGTTTTGACTAGTTAAAATGCTGAATGAAAGAGTTGTTCAGTAACTTGCATTTGGATTAATTTTTAGAGATTAAGGTAGCGTACCGTGAAAAGTTAACGTTTAACTTTTAGAGATTAAAATAACGTATTGTAAAAAGTTAACGTTTAACTTTTATAGTATTTAATGAAAAATTATTTAAATAACAAAACAACTAATTTTATTTTATTTAACAGATCCTAAAATAGATATTTTATAATAAAACAATTTTAATATGATATAAATAAAATATTTTATTTTTAAATTATTTATATCATTTTATAACAATTATTTGATCAACAAAAAAAAAGAAAAGAAAATACAAGCTATATCACCAACACACACGTTTTAACTTTCTGCACCAAGCGACCTAGAAAATTAAAATAAGCAAACCTCCATTTCCCATTAAACATGATAGGACCAACTACACACCAAAAGCCAACCACAAATCCACATGCCATTATACTCCAATACAACTTGTCGTCGTCGTCGTCATCCTCTCCTCCTCCATTTCCTTCATCTTCAGGTACATGATCCCTGCTTGCATGACAAGTCTTATTCAATGGAATCCCACAAAGCTGATTGCCAATAAAACATGATGCATCAAGGCCATCAATTTGAGTGCTTGAAGGAATTTCGCCTGTTAACTTGTTATGCGACAGGTTTAAGTATCTCAAGAAGGTTATGGCGGAAACAGTTTGAGGAATTTTGCCTGAGAGTTTATTTCCTGATAAATCTATAGATTCAAGTTGTCTCATATCACCTATATTTTCTGGAATTTAGCCTGTCAAAAAATTATTTGACAAATTGAATGCGTTTAACCGGACGAGACTTGTCACTTCGGTTGGTATTTCTCCTACTAAAAAGTTATTAGAGACATCCATACTTCTTACCCATTTAAGGGCTGTAGCGTATTCTCGCATTTGCCCTTTCATTACAAGTTTTGTGCTCTCTGTACCAACACTCGTTATAATACCTAGATACCATAGTAAACTTAAACCATCTTGATCATTTGCTGAGATCATTGCACTGAAGTTGCTAATACATTTTGGTATAGATTCAGAGAGCTTGTTATAAGCCAAGTCTAAGGTTTGCAGCTTTTTTGAATAACAAATTTGGTGAGGAATAGGACCATGGAATTTGTTTGAACGGAGGTTGAGAATCATCAATTCAGGAACTTGTGTACCAATCCAATTTGGAATTTCTCCATCAAGTTGATTTTCACCAAAATCAATGAGCACCAATCTCTTACAATTTGAAAGAGATAATGGTATTTCTCCTGAAAAATTGTTGTCCCGTAGATGCAGGGATTGAAGCATACTCAAATTTCCTATTGAGCTTGGAATTTTTCCAATAAATTTATTGTTACTCAATCGTATGGCTGTCAAAGCATGCCACTTCATCCAACAGTTTGGTATCTCTCCAGATAATCGGTTTGATCCCAGATTTAAAAATTGCATGTTCATTGACTCGTTGAATTAGAATTCCATGTTCATTTGAGAGCACAAGAAGTGAGAAATATACCCAGAAAATAAATTATTGGAAAGATCTAATGAAGTGATATGGGCGGAAACCAGAGGCAAAAGACCGTTAAAGTAATTCGAACTCAAATCAATGGTCTTTTCCGAAAAGAGTATAATGATTGATCTTCACTCGAAGTTAAAGATGGAATCTTTCCATGTATTTGGTTACATGAAAGATTTAAGTAAACAAGTTGCGAAGCGAAATTCCAAAACCAACTAGGGATAGTGACAATACTTGAATTGGACATATCTAGACTTAGTAAATGCTTCTGCGATCGAATCCAAAGAGGAAGCACTTCTCCTAAATGCCAAGATTGTATATCTAAGTTTTCAAGTTGAAAAGGTGGAATCCAGTTTGAATTGACCTGTAAAGTAAGCGAGTTTCCACTAGCAGAGAAATCTGTCAATCTTGTTAGATTGGCAAAATGGAGTTCTGTAACAACTCCCCCGATGGAGTTCGCAGAAAGTTCTGCACTTCTCAAGCTTGAGAGACTCCCAAAAGAGATTGGAATATTACCGGAAATGGAATTTTTCCATAAAGAGAAAGAGGCTAGATATCTAAATTGACCAAGGGCATGGTTGGGCAGTTGACCAAAAAGTGTACAATTATCTAAAAACAAAGATTCTAAATGATTTGAAACACACACCGACAACATTTGAAAGACACGTGATATGTCGACCAATTTAATGTCTGACAAATAAATTGGCCTTAACTTGCAAAGACATCCTATGGATCTTATTTGGCTGTTCCCACCAACTTGGAATTTGTTAAATGATAGGTCTAGACTTGTTAAAGAAGTCAAGTTTTGAATAAGTTCTGGTATGTTTCCATTCATTTCATTATGGCGAAGTCGAAGGAACTCGAGTCTGCTACTAAAACTGTAGAACCAATGAGGTATGGAAGAATTGAAGTGGTTCCATGATAAATCAAGGTGTTTCAGAGAAGTCAAGTTTTGAAGACCTTTTGGAACTAGGCCATGGAAATTATTTGAACTTAAATCAATGTAAACTAGATTTTTAAGAGAGAAAATCCATCCAGTTGGAACCAAAAGAGAGTTATCTAGAGAATTGCCATAAAGATCAAGAACAGCAAGAGACGAAAAATTAACGCAGATAATGTAGGATTAATAAGAGGATTGCCAAGATGACATTCATGCAACCTTAATTCAACTAAAAAAACGAGTTTGTTCATCTCCTGTAGCCAATTTGAGGCATTTGGGAGGTCGACAAAGCTCAAATCAAGGATTTGAAGTAAGGAGAGACTTGAAAGCCATTTTAGATTATCAGTATAAAGAGAGCTTATACCTCCAAGAGCAAGAAATCGCTAGTTGGTGAGATTTCCAATTTGAGGAGGAATCATTCCACCGAATTCAGCGTTAGAGAGATTAAGGTATCTTAAACTCTTCATTGAACCAATAAATGGTGGAATTGAAATCTGTTTAAAATCATTTCCGCTTAAATCCAAATAATTCAAGTGCTTCAACTCATGCAAGGAAGGGTTTAACTTACTAGCTTGCAACTTTGATCTCTGACGAGTCAAATATTCGGCTTCAGTGGTGTAAGAACTTGCACTTACAAAATAAGGATTGCGAAGATGGAGTTCCGTGATGTGGCCTGTTACGTTGTTGCAAATAACGCCTCTCCATCTGCAACAATCTGTATTTGCAGACCAAGATCCAAGCAAATTGAACTCATCTTTGATGACATCTTGCTTGAACTTTAAAAGAGCTTCTCTTTCACTGTCAATGCAGCTTCCATTGGTAATGGCTATTATAGGAAGCAAAACCAGAAATGGAAATAGGAAAGCAAAACTCATTTTCTAAATTGTCTATCACATTAATTCTACTTTATGGAAAAATTGATAAGTCTTTTATCATATTGAGTCTTCATATTTTAAAATAAGTCTTATCAAAAGACTGGTAATAAGTCTTCTCCTGCTTGTTCAATAAGTTCTACTTTGAAGAAGACTTTGACAACAAGTCCTTAGAAATTTTAGTGCATACAGAGGAAGTAATTACTTAACGGGACATACGTCAGTTACTAACTAGGGGAGAAAAGTCTAAAATGAAGCTAGACATATGAACATTGAACCAAACACCCTTAAGCATACATTCTTATGATTCTTCCTCTTCCTTTTTTTTCCCTTTCAGGAAAGTTATTGATTTTTATACTATACTGAATTGTGTGATGAAGGGGAAAAAGACCGTTAAAGTAGTTTGAACTCAAATCAATGATCCTTTCAAAATGAGGCTATAACGATTGATTTGGTTACCTGAAAGACTTAATTAAAAAATTTGCGAAAAGAAATTCCAAAACCAACTGGGAATTGTAACGATACTTGAGTTAGACATATCTAGACTTACTAGATACTTTTGCGAACGAATCCAAAGAGGAATCACTTGTCCTAAATGCCAAAATGCTAACCATAACCCTTCAACTTGAAATGGTGGAATCCAATTTCGGCTAACTTGTAAGGTGAGTGAGTTTCCATGAGCCATGAAAGCTGTCAACCATGTTAAATAGGCAAAATATAGAATTATCAAGGTGATACTGGATAATAATATATATATGTAACCGCTAATAAAAGCCGGGGAAGAAACGTATACAAGGATTATGTTATTAGTGAATGGCAGCAGAATATAGATAATAAAATTTTTTTCTCTCCCTTTTTAAATATATTCGTTTTGTTTTTTTTTAATTATAAATTCTATCGATAAAAAAATAATAAAATTTAATATTATTATTTAAATAAAATATTTATAGCGACACCCGTAAGTGTGGTACTACGACTAGTTGAATAAGCAATCTGATCATTTAGCAAGTGGAAGGTAATAAATTCCTTATTTATAAATTTGGTCATCAAAGACATAATTAGGCTATAATATCACAAACATACACACGTTTTAACTTTCTGCATCAAGCCACCTAAAAAATTAAAATAGATAATCCTCCATTTTCTACTAAACATAAGAGGACCAAGGACGCACCAAAAGCCCACCGCAATTCCATATGCCACTGTACTCCAGTATAACTTATCATCGTCATCCTTTCCTTCTTCACTACCTTCATCTTCAGGTACATCTCTTGCATGACAAGTCTCATTCAGTGGAAGCCCACAAAGTTGATCGCCAACAAAACATGATGCATCAAAGCCATCAATTTGAGTGCTTGAAGGAATTTTGCCTCTCAACTTGTTATGCGACAAGTTTAAGTTGCTTAAGAAGGTCAATGCAGAAACAGTTTCAGGAATTTTGCCTGAGAGTTTGTTTCCTGATAAATCCAATGACTCCAGTGCACTCATATCACCTATATTTTCAGGAATTTTTCCTGTCAAAACATTATTCGACAAATTTAATGCCTGTAATCGAACAAGACTTGTCACTTCCATTGGTATGTCTCCTGATAAAAAATTGTTAGAAATATCCATACTTCTTACCCATTTAAGGGTTTTGGTGTATTTGCGCAGCTGTCCTTTTATTACAAGTTCTAGCTCATCTGGAAAATTATATCCAAAATTGGAAGATAACAAGTCATCTGAATCATTTCTTGAGATCATTGCGCTGAAGTTGCTAATAAATTTTGGTATCGATTCAGAGAGTTCATTATGGGCCAAGTCTAAGATTTGCAGATTTTGCAAGTGACAAACTTGGTAAGGAATAGAGCCATGGAATTTGTTTGAGCGGAGGTTGATAATCTTCAATTTGGAGACTTTTTGTTAACACATAAAATATCAAAGAAACAGAGCAAGAAAAAAAACCCAGCAGAAAACAGAGGAAAATACAAGAGAAAAAGGAAGAAGAGAAGTTCCCTCTCACACACGTTTTATGATATCTTTAGTACATACGTATACAGAGAAACTCCATAGAGTGTTAAGATAAACAAAAGTCTAGTCACACCTAAGTTCTGTACCAAAAGTAAGGAGACCCACTCCTTTACAACTAAACATATTATGTTAATTTCAGCAAAAAAATCAGATTTTAGTATCTAAGAAAAATCTTATACATCAACACTCCTTAAGATTTTTCTTAGAGACTCCAAGTAGCAACCTAAAAAATTCAAATTTTTCTCTAGGCAATGCTTTTGTAAATATATCAGCTTGCTGTTCTTCACTACTACAGTGAACTAGCGTTACTTCACCATTTTTTTTTGCTTCTCTTAAAGCATGAAACCTGATATTGATATGCTTTCTTCTCCTATGCTGAATAAAGTTTTTTGCCATTGTTATAGCTAATTTGCTATCAACATAAACATTTGTTGCTTCACTAGGTGACAAATCCAAATCAGACAATTTTTCTAAGCCAGATACATTGATTAGAAGTAGAGGCAGAAGCTATATACTCAGCTTCAGCAGAAGACTGAGCAACAACACCTTGTTTCTTTGAGTTCCATGAAAAAACACCTGATCCAAGAGTAAATGCATAGCCTAATGTGCTTTTATAGTCACTATCTGAAAAACCAATCAAAGAATAATTTCCAATACTTTTATACCAGATTCCCAAGTCTGTTGTCCCTCTAATATACCTCAATACCCTTTTTGCAGCACCAAAATGTTTGAGGCTAGGATTTTGCATATACCTGGATAGGAGACTAGTAGAGAACATCAAATCAGACCTAGAAGCAGTAAGATACAATAAGCTTCCAATCAAACTTCTATAAAGTCTTGCATCTGCTTTCTTTTCCCCATCTTCTTTCATCATTTTTTCATTCACAACCAGAGGTGTTGCAATAGATTTGCACATTTCAAGTTTAAACTTTTTTAACAAATTCAAAGCATATTATTTTTTACATAGTAAAATACCCTCTGGAGTTTGTGAAATTTCTAACCCCAGAAAATATTTCATTTCACCAAGATCATACATTTCAAATTCTTTCATCATTTTAACCTCAATCTCTTGCACAGCAGACGAATCTTCCCCTGTAATCATCAAATCATCAACATAAACTGACATTAGAATCAACTTCCCATCTTTTTGTTTGTTAACATATAATGTTGGTTGATTCACACTTCTCTTGAATCCAAGAGACAACAAATGAGAATCCAGCATGCTATACCAGGCTCTAGGAGCTTGTCTCAGCCCATAGAGTGCCTTTTTAAGCTTGAGGACTTTTCCCTCCATCCCTGTAGCTATGAAGCCTTATGGTTGTTCAACAAAAATGTCTTGATGAAGCACTCCATTTAAAAAGGCAAATTTTAGATCTAAGTGAAAGATTTTCCACTTGAATTGAGCAGCAAGAGCCACCAACAGCCTCACTGTTTCATGCTTAGCCACAGGTGCAAATGTGTCACCAAAATCAGTCCTAGGTTGTTGTGCATAGCCTTTGACCACCAACCTAGCTTTATGTTTGAAAACTGACCCATCTGGATTGAATTTGGTCATATAGACCCATTTAACACCTATAACATTCTTATCTTGAGGTCTATCCACCAAAAACCAAGTCTCATTCTTATTAATCATTGCCAACTCCTCCTTCATTACTGAAACCCAAACATCAAGTTGTGCAGCTTCTTCATAGCAAGATGGCTCATCAAGAGCAACATTACATTGCTCATACACATCAGCAAGTGATCTAGTTTTGATCACTGGTGAATCTGTGGTAGGATCCTCATTTTCTGATTCACAACTACTGCTGATAAATTTTTTTGAAGTTTCAGCTGGTTGTTTTTCTACTTCAGCTGGCTTAAGATCCTTCACAACCAAGCTTTTATCCCAATCCCAATGGCTACTTTCATCCACTTGAAGGTCTCTACTAATAAAGACTTTCTTGCTATTGACATCATAAACTTTGTAGCCTTTTGATAAATAACTATATCCTAATAACACACATACATTAGCTTTTGCATCCAATTTGCTTCTTTTAACATCAGGTATATGAGAGTAACAAACTGACCTAAAGATTTTCAAGTGATTAGCAGAGGGCTTCTTACCATACCACGCCTCATAAGGTGTCATGCCACCAACAGCTTTTGTTGTGAGCCTATTCATTAAATATACTGCAATATAAGTTGCTTCTGCCCAAAAATACTTGGGCATCTTCTTTTCATGCAACATGCTTCTAGCCATCTCCATTACAACCCGATTTTTCCTCTCAGATGCTCCGTTTTGCTGAGGAGTATAACTTACAGTAAGTTGATGCTTGATCCTTAAATCCTTGCAATATTTGTCAAATTCAGATGAGGCATATTTTGTCCCATTTTCAGATCTTAAACACTTTAATTCACATCCACTTTCCCTTTCAACCATAGCCTTGAATTGCTTAAAGATAGGAAACACTTGAGATTTACAATTGAGAAAGTAAATCCAAGTCATCCTAGAGTAATCATCAATGAACAGAAGAAAATATTTACTATTATTCAAAGAGGCTATCCTCATTGGTCCATAAATATCTGTGTACCAACTCTAGCCTTTCCATTGCTCTCCAAGTTTTCACTTTGTTGAAGGGTTGTATATGTGCTTTTCCTAATTGGCAAGCTTCACATACATCTTTATACTCATCAATTTTTAGTAAATCTAAAATTAGCTTATTTGACTGCATGTAACTCAGAGTTCTTAGATTGCAATGGCCAAATCTTTTATGCCAAAACCAAGATTCATTAAGGATAGTATTAAATGCACAATGATCAAGTTTAGAAAGGTAGATAGGAAAAGAATTGTCAAGCATTTTGATCTCAGCCACCCTAATCTTGTTTGAGTCATAAATAATGCAACTTTCATCCTCAAACACAAGTTTGTATTTTTTACGCAACATTTGTGCCACACTCAACAGATTTTGAGTTAAATTTGGGACAAGGAAAACATCACAAATGAGTTTAGTACCTCTTTCAGTGCAGATCTTGACTGAGCCTCTTCCTTGTGCTTGCACAATAGCCCATTATCAAGTCTGACTTTAGTTCTATCAGACTTGTCCAAGGTTACAAACATGCCTTCATCTCTTGCCATATGTCTTGTACACCCACTATTAATGAACCAAGCACCACTATTTGAGGCTTGAGATGTATTCAAAGCCATAAAAAGGGTTTCATCTGCCTGGCAACCATTTTGATCATCGGTAAAGTTTGCTTGATGAGAGGATCGGCCATTTTGATTTTGCTTCTGCCTACAATGCTTCTCGATGTGCCCATATTTTTTACAGTATTTGCATTGAACTGGAGACTTCCCGAACTTCTGCCAGCAATATTTTTCTAAATGATTGGTTTTTTTGCAAGTGCCACAAGGTGGGAACCTACCCTTTTTGTAGATTCACTTTGATTTTCAAAAGATTTCTCTTTTCCAGTCCTATTAGAAAAGGACTTTTTGCCATCCTTGCCATACTTGAATTTTTTCCTTGCTTGAAAGGCCCCCTCGACAACTTCTTCAGACCTTATAGAGGTTCTTTGCTCCTGAGCTTGTAGCTTGGAGATTAATTCTGCAATAGTGAGAGTCCTTAGGTCACAATACTCTTCTACTGCTGATATTTTAGATTCAAATTTGGCTGGAAGGCTTATCATTATCTTTTCTACAACTTTCTGATCTACAAAAGTTTCACCATAAAGCCGGATTTGATTAACTATATCCATTAGCTTTGTAGAGTAGTCTTTTACTCCTTCAAAATTTTTCATTTTCAGCATTTCAAACTCTCTCTTTAGAGTCAAAAGCTTGACTGCCTTAACTCTATCACTTCCCTCGAATTCTTCCTTCAATTTGTTCCAAGCATCCCTAGCTGTATCACAGGCCATTATTCTAGTAAAAATGACCTCAGAGACTGTTGAATGGAGGCAGGTAAGTGCCCTTGGTTCTCTAGTTATCAACTCATCATATTTCTTAATCTCATTTAAAGTTGCATTTGCTCTTAAGGCTGGAACATCAGCTCCTCCCTGCTCCACAACATCCCATAAATTCAAGGATTTCAAGTAAGATTTCATCTTAATCGACCAGATTTGGTAATTTTCACCAGAGAAAATAGGAGGACCAAATGGAGGGGAGCTATTGGAAGCCATTTTCTTTATCAGTACTAACTCAACAAAAGATGGTAAGAAAAGAAGAAACACATATCAAACCCATAACCCCCAAGAATAGCTACTCTGATACCACTGTTAACACATAAAATATCAAAGAAACAGAGCAAGAAAAAAAACCCAGCAGAAAACAGAGGGAAATACAAGAGAAAAAGGAAGAAGAGAAGTTCTCTCTCACACACGTTTTATGATAACTTTAGTACATACATATATAGAGAAATTACATAAAGTGTTAAGATAAATAAAAGTCTAATCACACCTAAACTCTGTACTAAAAGCAAGGAGACCCTCTCCTTTACAATTAAACATATTATGTTAATTTCAGCAAAAAAAATCAGATTTGAGTATCTAAGAAAAATCTTATACATCAACATATCTTGCTTCAACTTTAAAAGAGCGTCTCTTTCACTATCAATGCAGCTTCCTCCATTGGTAAAGACAATAGCATTAGTGGCTAATAATACTATCGTAACAAGCAAACGGGGAAAGGGTGGTAATGTGAGAGCACACATTGATCCTCTCATTATAATCAAACTATAAAAGTGAATATAGAAATTCGTTGAGGAGATGATTTCCTTTCTTGAAATTTATATGAACTCTTGTTTTCAAGTAGATGATTTGTTTATTTACTAAATTATCTCAGGTGATTCTCCTTAATATTTAATTAAGGCCTCGTATTAGGAAGTGGTTAACACTTTAAGACCAGACTTAATGATTTCATAATTATTATTATTATTCAAACAAAAGAAAAAGAAAAGGTTGGTGGGTGGTTTAATATACACTGAAAACAGTGCTCAGTGCTCATACCTAACGAATCAAAATCCAAAAAGGGATATTCTGAGCATAGGATTAGGCTTATTCAAACAATCAAAATCAATTATAATCGGTTCAACGTGTGTGTATATATATATATATTTTGGTAAAAAAAGCACAAGGCCGCGTAATTAAAATGTTCATGGAACTTTGGATCTTTCTCCTCTTTTTCTTTTTTCTTTAATTGAAAATAAGATCATAATTTGAAAAGCAGATTACCATTCGTATGATTAGAATAAGAAAATATATTACGCACCAAACAAAACCTTGTAGATAGGAAAATATTACAATCAAAATTTCCCATGTACGTTATTAATGTTATAAAACCAAAGAAGAAATACGAGAAATATATAAGAAAGAGAAAATTAAGAGAACAAAGAAAAGAGTATCGTAGGAACAACTTCAATTTCAGTTTCATCTTCCCGAGCTCCACTTCTTTCATCTCTAGGTACATCCCTCTCCCTGGCAAGTCTTGTCCATCGGATAACTACAAAGTTGATTGCTAACAAAACATGATGCATCTACAAGTTTAAGTGGCTTAAGTACAGAAATAGTTGGCGGAATTGCTCCAAAGGCAAATACCAATACTTTCAGGAATTTTTCCTGTGAAAAATTCTTTGGCAAGTTCATGCTTGAAATTGAATGAATTCTGTGCCAATCCAATTTGAAATTTCCCATTAATATGAAGATCCTGTTTATACATACCATTAACATGGGATCTCATTGCAATATGAAAATATATATTTAAAATTCTCACAATATTATATCGAGCAAGCGAGGATAAAAATTGACATACAAATTAACAGTTTTTATCCAATTATAAACTCATTATATAAGTAATCACATAAACACAAATTGACTTAAATCTAAATTGTATTTATTCGATCTATTTTCCAAACTAATATAGATAAATAATTACGAGATTTTATATAGAACAATCGATTGCTACTACAGGAGCCGCTCAAATACAGATAATAAAAATACACAAGAAGACCTCTGTATAAAAATTTGAGGACAGCATAATACAAGCAATGTCACAAACAAAAACACCTTTTAAATTTCTGCACCAAGCGACTCAGAAAATTAAAGTAAGCCAGCCTCCATTTCCTACTAAACGTAATAGGACCAACCACACACCAAAAGCCAACCGCAAATCCATATGCCACTGTACTCCAGTACAGCTTATCATCATCATCATCATCCTTTCTGCTACTTCCTTCATCTTCAGGTACATCCCTGATCGCATGACAAGTCTTATTCAATGGAAGCCCACAGAGCTGATTGCCAATAAAACATGATGCATTAAGGCCATCAATTTGAGTGCTTGAAGGAATTTTGCCCATTAACTTGTTATATGACAAGTTTAAGTGGCTCAATTAGTTTAAGACAGAAATACTTCGAGGAATTTTGCCTGAGAGCTTGTTTCCTGATAAATCCAAAGACTCCAGTTCTCTCATATCACCTATATTTTCAGGAATTTTTCCTGTCAAAAAATTATTCGACAAATTTAATGCCTGTAGTCGAACGAGACCTATCACTTCCATTGGTATTTCTCCTGATAAAAGATTATTTGAGATATCCACACTTCTTACCCATTTAAGAATTTTATTGTAATCGCGCAGTTGCCCTTTCATTACAAGTTTTGCGTTCTCTGAAACTCGGTATCCAATACTAGGATATGACGGGAAATCATCTGAATCATTTGCTGAGATCATTGCGCTAAAGTTGCTAATACATTTTGGTATGAATCCAGAGAGCTTGTTATGAGCCAAGTCCAAGATTTGCAGATCCTTTAAGTAACAAATTTCATGAGGAATTGGACCACGGAATTTGTTTGAGCGGAGGTTGAGAATCTTCAACGTGGAGACTTTTGTTGCAATCCATTTTGGAATTTTTCCATCAAACTGATTCTCACCTAGATCAATGGATGCCAATCTCTTAAAATTTGAAAGACACAAAGGTATTTCTCCTGATAAATTATTGTTACGTAAATGCAATGATTGAAGCCAACTCAAATTTCCCATGGAGCTTGGAATTTTTCCAATAAAATTATTGCCACTCAATTCTACAGCTTCTAAACCATTCCACTTCATCCAGCATTTGGGTATCTCTCCAAATAATTGATTTGATCCCAGATTTAAATATGCCATGTTCATATACCCTGCTTTTGGTAATTGCTGATTTATGAATTCTATGTTCATCGACTCATTGAATTGAAGTTCCATGTTCACTTGAGAGCACAAGAAGTGAGAAATTGTTCCAGAAAATAAATATGCGAAAGATCTAATGCAGTGGTATCGGGAGAAACGAGAGGCAAAAGACCCGTGAAATAATTTGAACTCAAATCAATAGTGACTCCTCCATAACTACGAGGAGTGTACAATCGATTTCGACTCATAGTTAAATGTGGAATCTTTCCATGTATTTGGTTGCCTGAAAGATTCAAGTAAACAAATTGCGAGGAGAAATTCCAAAACCAACTGGGAATGGTAACGATATTTGAGTTAGACATCTCTAGAGTTGCCAAATACTTCTGGGAACGAACCCAAAGTGGAAGCACTTCTCCTAAATGCCAAGATTGTAGCCATAACTCTTCAAGCTGAAATGGTGGAATCCAATTTGGGCTGACCTTTAGAGTAAGTGAGTTTCCATTAGCCTTGAAAATCGTCAACCTTGTTAGATTGACAAAATGGAGTTCTGTAACAACTCCCTCCATGGAGTTTCTAGAAAGATATGCTATTTCCAATTTTGAGAAACTCCAAAAAGGGACTGGAATATTACCAGAAATGGAATTGTCTGATCAAGATAGATAGCCCAGATTTCTGAATCGACCAAAAGCATGGTTAGGGAGTTGACCAAAAAGTTGACAATTCTCTAAAGACAATGATTCTAAATGATTTGAAATGCATACGGACAATATCTGAAAGAGGTCCCTTACGTTGACATTCAACTTAATGTAGGACAAATCAATCGACCTCAAGTTGCAGAGATTGCCTATGGATCTTATTAGGTTGTTCCCATCAACTTGGAAATTGTTACTTTCTCCTGATAGATCTAGAATCCTTAAAGAAGTCGAGCTTTGAATTTCTTCTGTTATGTTGCCATGCATTTCATTTCCGCTAAGGCTAAGGAACTCAAGTCCACTACTAAAACTGTATAACCAATTAGGTATGGAAGAATTAAAATGGTTGTTTGATAAATCGAGGTGTTTCAGAGAAGTCAAGTTTTGAAGACCTATAGGAACTAGCCCATGGAAATCATTTCCCCTTAGATCAATGGAAATTAGACTTTTAAGAGAAAAAATCCATCCAGTTGAAACCAAAAGAGAGTTATCAAACAAATTACCAGAAAGATCAAGAACTGCAAGACATGAAAAATTAACGGCAGACAATGTTGGATTAATAGGATTAGGAACAAAACAAAGACTCAACCGTAATTCTACTAGAAAAACAAGTTTATTTATCTCCTGGAACCAATCTGTTGCATTTTGGAGGTTGACATCATTCAAATCAAGGATTTTTAGTAAAGAAAGACCTGAAAGCCATTTTAGATTATTGCTATAAAGACTCCACATAACTGGACCTCCAAGACCAAGAAATCGCAAGTTGGTGAGATTTCCAATTTGAGGAGGAATCATTCCATCAAATTCAGCATTAGAGAGATTAAGATATCTTAAACTCTTCATTGAACCGATAAATGATGGAATCGAAATCTGTTTAAAATCATTTCCGCTTAAATCCAAATAATTCAAGTGCTTAAACTCAAGCAAGGAAGGATTTAACATACTAGCTTGCAACTTTGATCTCTGACTAGTCAAATCTTCGGCGTAAGTTGTGTAAGAACTTGCACTTACAAAATAAGGATTGCGAAGATGGAGTTCCGTGACATGGCCAGTCACGTTGTTGCAAATAACACCTCTCCATCGGCAACAATCGGTTTGTGTAGACCAAGAGCCAAGCCAGTTTAACTCATCTTTGAGACCTTGCTTGAACTTCAAAAGAGCGTCTCTTTCACTGGGAAGGCAGCTTCCATCAGTAAAGACGACTGTACTACTCACTACGGTAACAATCAAACCCAGAAATGGTATTGTGGAAGCCCTCATTGATCCTCTCATTATAATTCAGCTATGGATTAATGTGAAGCAAACTGTTGAGGAAAGAAATATACAGATAAGATATATATATATATATATATATATATATATATATATATATATATAACTCAGTTTGGGCGTTAACATTTTTGATAAATATTTATTCTTTGAGTGAGAACATAACTTTTTGAGAGAGTGCTACCAACTTCTGCATTACTATCTTGGCATTTTGCGACTGTCGCAGTATTAATTTGACTATATTGCCACATTGCAATTCTTAATATCAATATTTAATTAAAAAAAAGCTTAATTAATTCTTAATAGGATTAATTTATTTTTTTTAATTTTGTCTACATCTCTGCTACGTACAAGGCATATGTTATTGAATGAAGTGGTTCACATCTGGCAATTCTAACTCCAAAAAGAGCACGTGCTGGCGTAAGGTATGCCACCATTTTTGAATTACTAGTTTCTTTGTCTCTCTCTTTTCATGTTTCATACGAATGAATGCAAGAGCTTTCTTTTAATGATATGAAAGATTGCTTGTTGTTGAATACTGTTACAATATGAAAATATATTACATAATTATAAGAATATTGTTTAAGACAAACATCTTTTTAGTTACTGCTTAGTGATTTGTTCTATATATCTTATAATTTTTTAATGATTTCAATAATTAGTTGCTTTCTTGATGAACTAGGCCCTCATGGCAAGTACAGTTGGTTGTTTCAGACATTCCATATGCAGTTTTTCAGCTCCCTAGATTTGGTAACTTCTATCGCATTTATTAGTCTGGCTAGTCTCACTCTCGTGATAAATAAAAATTCTTAATTTCATTGCTTTGCTGGTTTAGGTAAATAGTAAGTGACTGTACAGAGATAAGTGAAAAGCCAGGATCGCTCAGTAAGCAAGCAAGCAGGTCCATCTCTTAATTCTTTCTTTTCTCTCAGATACTACTTTTTTGTTTTTGACGGAATGTTGAAAGGATGATCTAGGGTAGGAAGAAGGGATAGTAGCCAGCTTGATGTATGCTCACAGACTTTCAGATGTTATTTGAAGATTGATTCCAGATTGAATTGACAAAGAAGAAAGAGCAGCAGAAAGAAATTCCACCGCCGCTGCAAAGAGAATGAACGCTTTTTGACTGCCATGATTATATGGGCTTTGAAGATGGAGATGTCAATAGCGCTTAGTAAGACGAAGGAGATTGAAGTTGAGTTGGAGCAGAAGCAACTTGAAGAAAAGAAAATAGAGGCAAAGTTGCAAGAGGCGTTGAGTAAATTGGAAAAGCACAGGTGGAAAATATAAAAGTCACTTAACTCTCAAATAGCTGCCTTTTAGTGATAAGATTGATGACAATAAAGTCCTTTAAGTACAATAAATCAATCTTTTTATTTTATTTCTTAAAGTGTTAACTATTGATGTTTATTTGTATTTTACAATTTTTTATCAGTCAAATTAATTTATTTTATCATAATAAAGCATATCAAGAAAATTTAATTTATCTAAAACACCCGAATCTAATTTGGAAGAGTTAAGTGAAAAAAATTTGATAAAAAAATACCTTAACAAAAGAAAATCAGAACATCCATAAGATCTTTTCTTGTGATAAGAAAAAAGGGAAAAAAAACATAACTATGTTATTATATAAAGGCTTAATCACCAAAAAAGACTTGAATTTATGAATTTTTTTTTTCAAAATTAGCTAATATTTTTAATTTTATCAATCAATATCCTGTTTTTTTTTTTTTGTCAATTGTAGCTTCCGTTTAGAGCCTGTTAATGTTTGTTGACGTGTCTGTTAATAAGATTCAATTTTTTTAAGATCACGTCCATAAGAAAGCTAATTTAAACATAAAATGCTTAATCATTAAAAAATGTCTGAATTTATGAGTTTTTTTTTTTTAAATTTGATCAATATTTTTTATTTTATCAATCAATACCCTACATTTATTTTTCATTGTCAATTGTGGCTTTCGTTTAGAATCTATTAATATTTGCTGATGTTTTTATTACTTGGGTCTAATGTTTTTTTCAAATCATATCCAAGTAGATATAGTTTTGCAGCTAGACCTATCTTCAATATTTTTTTTATATATTTATCATTAACTCATCTACTAGGTTTGCATGTCATATAAAAATATCACATTTATTTATTTTTAAAAAACAGCAAGCAAAATATTAAAATATTGAAAATAGAGTCCAATTGCAAAACGATATTGTTTAATATATTTTTATGTTCAAATTAGTTTTTTCATGTGACGTGTCTATGTTGATTGATGTGAATTGAAAAAAAATTAGACCCCATTAATGGAAACATCAGCAAACATTACTAGACTCTAAACAGAAGCCACAATTGATAAAGAACAGTAATCATAGGGTATTGATCGACAAAATTAAAAGTATTAACCAAATTTGAAAAATACTTAAAAATTCAGAATTTTTTTTTGTGATTAAGCCTTATATAAATTAAACCGAACTTTGAAGCCATGCTAAAAAAGGTTCTACGGCATCCATTCCCTTTTGAGCTAAACAATCTATAAATTGATTACGTTTTTTGTAGACAAAATAAAATCATCTTGAACCAAAAAACAGGGCAACCAATCAAATTTGTTAAAATGATTCCACCGTTGCCATGACTGCTTGTCTTTTTGTGAGACCCAATATATGATATTTGTAGAATCTGATTAAACAGGAAATGCATAGAAAAATTATCACAGTGACTAAACAACTCAACAACTTTAAAAATTCTCACAAATTGATGAAAAATATACCTAAGCAAACCAAGAAAGTTTCTCAAAACACTATCAATATCAGCTAGTCCTGATTTTCCTCTTGCAGCAACACCAGCATTAAATTTTAAAGCACAAAAAAAGGTAGGTGTTTAATGATTCTATCAAAAGAAAGAACTTTGACTTTTTTATGCAGGGCTGTGTAATTTTGGTTGGATTTAAATAATAAAATGTGATAGTAGCTGTTTAGAATGCATAATATATCTAAAATGACAAAAATATGTGTTGATTTTGATGAAATCCCTCTAATTTCATTTCTTTTTTACTATTTTGATTCGAGTCTACAATTTTTCAATTTGGTTCGAATCCTAAGATAAAAATTGGGTTTAATCTATTGTATTTTTTTTAATTATTATTTAATGGCTAAATAGTAATTTTTGAGAAAAAATTAAGTAGTTTAACATGTCATAATATAACCATGTTTTAATTTATTTACCCAAAAAAAAAAAGTGCCGAAGTAGTAGTTAGATCAAATATTCACTCTTTAACAAAATGAAAAAAAAAGAAAAAAAAAAAAGATTTCAAAGGCTCAGCCCCCCTAAATTAGTTGAGCAAAATCCGACTTAAGCATTTACGTTTTGCATTTCGCACAGTGAGAAAGGAAGCTGACAACGATCTGCCTTTTATTCTAAATCTTTTCCTTTTACATTTTTTTTTAATTGTACTTGAGACCCATATGTATTTGGCTAATTGGGTAACCATTTTTGGCTGATCCAGATTGATTCATGCAATAATTGAATCTGGGTTTTTCAGTTCAGGTAAGTTTTTTATACACTCTCTTGATCTTCTCTCTAATTCTAACTATTTAAATGATGCTTTCCTTGCATCTCAGTGTTTACTTATTGTTTGGTTGCCGAGAAAAAGGAGAACAGTAAAGGATATATGTATTATTATTTGGATTCGGGTATTATGTGCCATGTTGGTTTCTCAAATAAAGTACTTCCCTTAGCTAAAACGATTAGCTTAGTAGTGAGTTTCAGTCAATCTAAGGTTTTGTAGTTTCAATTACTTTCCTTTACATACATTTATCGGCGAGAAAACAATACATTGCGATAGCTATAGAAAAAACTCTTTTTTGTAATGCATGCTTGTGGGTTTTCTTTCGTAGGTATTGGGATTCTCAGTTTCTCAGTAAAGTTGTTACAGAAGTGATGCTAGAAGAAATTGACTTGGAAAGTTGCTGAATGGGCAAGGAGTGGTCCACCTAATCTTGCAACAACCATAAAAATTGTAAAGGAAAATATGGTTGAAGACAAGGAGTATTGGCTTTTTTGATGGATGACTAAGGGTGTTGAATAACTTGGAAATGAGTCGATTGCCTTCGTTTTCTATTAAACAGGAGCTTAATTTAAATGTTGATCCAGAATCTTTTCAGCAATGGGTGGCTGCTTTTTGTATCATCAGATTTGATCTTGAACAAGGTCAGCTCATTGAAGAGAGTTACCCACCGGGTCTTCTCACAAGTGAAGAGGAACTTGATGTTGCTTTTAGTTCATTTCCAGATTCCGTTTCCCAGAACCAGAACCGTTCAAGCATTCATGATTGCATATTCTTTTTCCGCATTCGGAGACGGAAAGGTTCTGAACAAAGCAATGTAAGTGCATCTGAGATAACAGAAATTGATGATAAAGAAGTATCTTCATATTCTACAAATGAGAAGTTGACTCGAAGAACTATTGTTAGGAAAACTGACAAAGATTTGAGATACTTGTATGGTTATGTGTTTAATAGACAGAGACATGATGAGCGGCTAAAGAGGGGTGGAGAACTGAAGTCTGTGGTGATATTATCTCATAATCCGTACTCTGCTGTTTTTAGGCCTTTGTTGCAAATCATGGGTCCTTTATTCTTTGATATTGGAAAGAAAGCACTTGAGCATATTGCTGCTTATGTTTCCAAGTGGCCTGCTCCTGTTCCAGGTAAGCTAATGGAGCTTCTTATTGGGAGTGCGATGCTTAAAGTTAACTTGCCACCTGGACACAGCTTGCCCTTGGAAAATGGGATGTTTGAAGAGTCTGCTTCCTCAATAGCTCCATTTCTTCCAACAAATCAGTCAGTCCCACAGGGGCTTTTTCATGATTCAGATATTTTTGGTACATTTCGAGGTATTTTGTTGCAACTTTGGGTTTTATGGGAATTATTACTTATTGGCGAACCCATTCTTATAATAGGACCAACACCTTCCCAGTGCAGTGAGGCAGTTGCAAGTCTTGTGAGCTTGGTTGCACCACTTTTATGTAGTGTTGATTTTAGGCCATATTTCACCATCCATGACCCTGAATTTGCTTATTTGAATTCACTTCAACAAGGAGATACGTTCCCTCCAATGGTTTTGGGAGTCACAAACTTGTTTTTCCTCAAAGCACTTCGTAATATTCCCCACATTGTTTCAGTTGGAAGCCCTGCTTCAAATTCAAACCAGCTTCCCTTTTCAAGCCGGTCTACCGGTAGAATTTCTGGAAGACCAGAAGGATCAGGACTTCAGCAGCTTTCCTTGAAGAAGTTTTCTCCTTCAAGCTTGCTGAATGCAGTTAAATTAAGGAGGGATGGCCCTCTTTGCCTCATGACAGAGCATAAGGAAGCCATTTGGAGCACTTATGCTGCAACAACTAAGCCAGACACTTCCATTTTAAATAGACTGATTGATGCTGGGATGTCTCCAAGGGTTGAGGAGTCAATGTCAGTTGTTAATAATGAGATATTGCGACGACATTTCTTAGAGCTAACCACCAACTTTCTAGCTCCTTTTGGCCCATATTTTAGAGCAAATACTCCTTTAGAAGGATCTTCTCCATTTGTTGACCCTCCTCCTCTTCCTCCATTTAACACTGAGGAATTCTTGTCAAGCTTAGCAGCAAGAGGTGTGGGGAAGTTCTTATCAAAGCGGATGAGATCTAATTGGTTGGAATTATACAGGTAATGAAATGTTTTAACCACCATTAAAATTGCTTATTTATCCTTTCTTTCTTCTTCCTCTTATCTAAAATGTTAGGAAGTTCAAATGTTTCTGTTCCTCTCTTTCTGATTAGATAAATTAAGTTTTCAATGCCTGTAGTGTTACTAAGTTTTCCTTTTTGTCACTGTTCAGGCGGTTTTTGCAAGGACCAAACTTTATGCCTTGGTTTCAAAGGAGGCGTGCTGTTGCTGAACATGAACAACATAGATTATGGAGGCAAGCAAGAATGAAAACTGACATACAACAGTTCTTATGTAAAATGTCTGAATTGGAGGTTGTTGATTCCTTCAATGCTATTGAGAGGCATCTCAGTGGAGAAATTCAGGTAAACTTTCTCCCCTCTTCCCCCAATGTTATTTGAGTTTCGGCCTAATATAGACTATTTTCTTGGATCTCGAACCTTTTCTTTAATAATTTAGTTCATGCTAGCAAATTTCTGAACACTGGCAATTATAATTTTGAAAACTTTCCAACTCTGAGAGACCTCTGTCTATAAGATAGTATAACATATAATTTTCTGAACCATGTTAAGCCAGTTCTGTTCTACTCATAGGAGAGGTCAGAGACTGGTCTACCTCATGTTTTCAGTGCTACTATGATGATTGCTGAAAGTGTCAACAAATTTGCCAAAATGAGTTCCCTTTGATAATATGTTTCATGACAAACTGGAGAACAATCAAGATTTTTTACAATTTTTATGGTGGTTATAATAATTATAAATGTTAAATGATTGAGAAATATAAATGTTCTTTCATCTACTCTATTCCAAGCATCCTTATTATGCTTCTATGGTGCTTGCCATGCAAAATTTGGGTTAGTTGTTAATTCCTTCAGCATTTGACAAATTCCTACTTATTTAATGTTGAGAGCAGTTGGTAATGTAAAAAAAAAAGGGAGCTGCCAGGTGTATAGTAACTTGATTGACTTTTTTACACCATTGAGATGTGGGTCTTATGAAGTCAAGTTGTTATCAATTTTCCAGCTGCAGAGAATTGTATAATCCTATTTCTTTAATTGCTTGTTGCAACTGACAGAGATTAAATCCTATTTTCATGTCTTCTGATTATTGCTTCTGTACCTCATCAAAAGATTAAATCCCAAGTCCATTTATTTTATTAGTATTCAATTGTATTGAAATAGGAATAGCCTAATTATATTGGAAATTGAACCACTTTATGTTTCTTTATTTTGTACAAAATTTCATTGGTGTAGGCATTTCATGTATTTTTTTAAATGTGTTACTTGACATGTTATATACTGTAGTGTCTATGGGTGGTACCCCATCTTGGGATTGAACCAATGTAGATATTTCTTTTACTTACCAGAGAGAAGCAAAAATTAAAGCAAGAAAGGAAAATGGCTTGCATATCTGATAATGTTTACCAGCTTAGAATCTGAGACAGTTTCCAGAATTCAGGGTGATTAAAAGCAGGTCTGAAAATTGAATATCGGAGAAAATAGCAATAATAGCATGTTACCGGATGTAATTTACATGTCTTATCTCCACAAGTGAAAATGACATGAAAAATTTCTTAAAACTAAGGGCTATAGCAGTGGCACCCAGAATCCTTATCTTCCTGAACTCTCTCTCTCTCTCTCTCTCTCTTAAATCAAGAGGAAACTGGCCCTTTTATATGCATCGTGATATGATAGTCTAGTATCCAAATTAAACTAATAAGACTCTGGTTAAGTTGGACAGGCCTGGATCCTTGTACCTCCAATCCTGTGGGAACTCTCCATATTGAACATCTTGAGGTGTGAGCTGTGAACAAAACACTAGGGGATTTAAGAAACTTCCATGTGAAAGTAGATATTGCATATGGCGATGCATACTCGCTATTTACACTTGCATACATGTATTCATCTCCAGTATCCATTTGCACACAAGTGCATATACATAAGTGATTGCATCATTGGATTTTGCACACCAATTTTATGCTCATTTTCCCCATATTATTTGTATCGTTCTCTTCCTTTCATATTGTCACCCATTGCAAGAGATTATTCATGCACATCAATAATGCTGCAAGAGCAAAGCATGCTTTTAAGTTAATGGTATATCCACTTGCTTGTGGCTACCAACGTTAGCGTAGATAGGTTTCTCTGTTTCAAAGCTTTTGGTGCAAAAGAATATGAATGACATAAAAAGTCTATCTCTGTTGCACTAGTTTCTGACTAGTTTAATTTTGGCTGAATGCTGGGTCACCCCTTTTCTTATTTAGGTCTCTTTATCTTTTATCTTGTTACTTTCTAGTCGTCTCCTTTTGTTTGGTTTTACTGTTGCTGTAACAATTTTGTGATTCTTGCTAAGAAATTTATGTTTCTACCTTAATCCTTTGAAATATCAAACAAAGATTGTATTTTGGAAAATACTGTTACTGATGATTCTCAGAAATGCATCACCCTGTTTTTATGCAATTGCCTTTACATGAAGGATTTAAAGGCCTATTGCCTTTATCCCCAATTATATGGCAGGCAAAGAAGAGGCATATGTAACAACCGTTACGCAAAGATATGCCCATTTATTACATCAACTTGAATACTTTGAAGCTTTCAGACCTTTATAAAGTTGTGCAGTATTTTTTTGAAATTTTTCTTGGCCTCTGATATATTTCATTCTACAAGAGCCTAAATCTATGACATAACTATTATAAGTAAAGAAAGATCCAGCTAGACTGTGCTTGCCAGAAATTAAATCCTGGCCAACAGAACTGCACCGGAATCAGCTAATTTGTCAAGTTTAAGCGTTAGATTATACACTTGTTAGATGCAAAGTGATTTAAAAGTCTAATTACTAATTACATTGAGCACAGTTTTTGACTTAATCGTTTTTAACATAATTTTAGCTTAAAAATATTTAAATGATATGTTGTCAAGTATTATCAAACTATTTGTGTTATTAAACACCATCTAAGTCTTAATCCCAAACTAGTTTGAGTCAGTTATATGGATCTGTTTCCTCCATTTTGGAGTTCGAGGTTACATCTTCATCAGTCTTAGAACCACTGAGTGCTTTCTCACTGCTGCCCTTCATGTCATCTTTTTCTATTATTTTCTTCTCTTTATCTTTTTGTATTTGCAGGATCTGAGCTGAATATTTTTTGGCAAATTTTTTAAAATCATGATGTTACATTTGTTGATGACGTGACAAGGTTAGTTTTTGAATGCGTATGAACTTGACTCGTGTATATTGTTTATTCATTCGAGTTTAGTCCAAATTTTTCAAACCCATGTTTTCTATGCAATTGTACTTCTACGAAAAGACCTTGATTGCTTTGATTCTATATTAGGTCCACAGCTATCTGAATTATGCGATAAGTGACTGCAGTTTAATTATGATACACATAAATGATCCAGATGAATCATAAATATCTTGGAGTTGTCACATTCATGCAAAAGTTTGATCTGAATATTTCACTATAGTTTTGAAGTTGCTGCTTACCTCTAGTTAGTATGAATTACTTCTTTTTGGTTTTCGTGTCCAGGCAAAATTTTAGAAGACACACAAACTCACCCTTATATTCAAAGTTTGATCCAAATGATTGACAATAATAAAAAAGTTACTACTTCCCACTCAGGGATGAAGCCAAAATGGAAATAGAAAGGGGGCAAACCATATAACACATAGGTGAAGGGGGGGCAAAGTGGTTGAAGTGCTTCGGAAAAAGTGGAAAAACTAGTTTTCGAACTGTGAAAATGTAAACCTTTTTTTTTCCCTCCTGATAGGAGAGGGCAAATTGACCCCCTCTTCCAATAACCTGCAAATCTCAAACTAGTGCATTTGATGTGAATGGGGCCAGAATTTATCTCTAGCAATAGCACCAATGCTTAAACTGAGGATTAAGGAGAGGAACAATTCTATCTTTCATGTATTAATTGCATGCCAGAAAAAGTTTTTTAGTTATATTTAGGGCTCCTTAGAAGATAATAGTGCTGTTTCCCCTTTTTCGTGTGTTAAGTATTCTCAGAAACTCTTTTGTCAATTCAAAATGGCCTTTGTGCGGGATTACTGTATCATGTATTCTTATTGGCCAGCTATTGTTGCATGTCAAATGGGTAAATATCATTTGATTGGTAGTGCAATACTGCTGTAGATCTGGAAAGATGACAAAAGAAATATAGCCCTAATTTTAGCTTCTGATAAATTTTTTTTTTTGTGTATCAGACATATTATAGGCTCTGGGTTTATTTGATTCTTTTTTTCTTTTTCTTTCTTTTTTTTTTGAAGATGGGATCTGGAAGAAGAACTGCTAGGATGATATGCTGGAACTTTTTAACTCAGAGAATGAAAATTTATTCCAGTTAAGTTAACTGAATAGGAAGTTGTGTGACTTATGGAGATAGTGTGATTTAGTCCAGACATTCTATATTGGTGAAGTAGAAATGTGAAAGTCCTAGCGATAATAATATTCATTGCACTTGGTACATTGTACATGTAGTTGAAGTTTCTCACTTATGTCTCTGTCTTGCGAGTTGTTCCCACTTATTTTGTGGAATTGAGGCCAGCAATATAAATCCATTAATCAGAACTATGATGCCCATTTGAACTATCTGCTGATTGAGTAAAAATTCCATGCTTAATTCATGGATGTCACTAGTTTGCTTATCCATAATAAATGTAATTATATTTCTTTGTTTTTGTAGTCTTTCGTGAATGCAATAGTACAAATAGATATAGTAAAATGTTAATCTTTTCATAAATCCTGTAATCTTCAGCTCCAGCAGTCCAGAAGGGCTAGTGCAGACTCTGCAGCAACTTGCCAGAAACTGAAGAAAGATATCCGGGTAGTGTTCAATGTCCTTCCCAGAGACATGCAGCAGCTTCTTCTGATGAACCCAGAAAGAGCAGCCCTTCTACAAGGAAATCCAGAAATGACAAATCTTCCAGGTCACCCTTCTGTAGAAGCTGGTGATGATCCTTGTTCCACTTCAACCAGATAGTATGCAAAGCATTGGTATGAACTAGTCAGAACTGGTTGTGCGATTCTTTTCACGTAACTGAATGATGGCACAGCACAGCTTGTGATTATTTTGTCCTTCAATCAAAGGACTGGAGATGACTTCTCCATTTCGGGCATAATTCTTCTGCTTGGTGAGGCTAATATAAACTAATCCTTCCTAATCCTCACTAGTTTCATCCAATTTACTAACATTTTTTTGTTTTGACTTATATTCCAGATAAGTGAGAATGACAACCGGCAAATGCACTTGAGATAAAATTTCTTTGTTTTTACAATCCTACGAGATTGGATTGTTCAGAACTTATGGGAGATAAGTTTTGAATATCTACTGGAAAATGGGGAATAATGTCTTTGTTCTGAATTACAATCTGTAAGCTAACAATGTGTATAATCAGTTGGGGTAGAATTCCCACCTGTAGATTTTGTACTTTCCAACTTGTTTTAGTCTTTGCCTTTTTGTGCAAATTGTGTTGGTCAAGAAAATTGCCAGAAGAAATTGTGTTAAGCCATTTAATTTGTTTTTCAGTCCAATTTTCATAATTGTTAGATATAGATAGAAGCAGCTTATGGAAATATTGGAAAACCATATTTCATGAGATACTTATCTAGCCAAGTCCATATTTTTAAAATATCTTGTTAGTTTTGAAGCATGGCCTGAGACTATGAGATGTCTTCTGTTGAAAAATTGGATTTCTACTGATAAAGAAAGGAAGGTTCCTACATTTTTTTCTTTTCTTTTTTTAGCGTAAACCACTGATATTACCAAGGATCCCTCTGTTATGAGGAATCTACCTTATATTTTTCCAAACTGAGAATGATATTTGAGGTTGATACCATCTTATTATAATATCTTTCATAGTTTTGTGTCAATGAGAGCATATATAGGTCTCCATCTCTCTTCCTCTTTTCCTTTCTTTTTCATTTTGATTCAAGTTTAGATATGGAAAAAAATAATAATAAATTTATAACCTTAAAATTTTAATTAATGTTTTAAATATATAATAACTTATTTTAAGTAATAAATACTTTTTTTATATATATGATACTCAAAACTTTTAAAATGAAATAGGGAAATAGAATGGCTGTTTGGAATTTTTATTCAAACTTATACGTGAAACGAAAATTATATAAATTTATAATCTCAAATTTCAATTGTAATTGTAAATATATGTAAATTCACTTTTATATTTATGATGCAGGAAATTTTTATAAAAAAAGGTAAATGCATTTGGCTCTCCGTCTTTCAGCTTTTTATTTTTGAAAAATAATTTACCTACTTAATTTTTGTTCATCTTTTTTCCGTGGAAAAAAAGAGCTCTCTAATATCAATTGAAAATAAAAAAAATCAAAATAATCTTTTTAAATGGAAAAAAATACATTACGATACTCATGATTTGAGAAATACAATTAGTACGTTTTTGTATTTTAGAAAATAAACTAAAACATCTTATAGATTACTTCCATTGGATTATAAAATTTTTCCGTTCAATTTTTATATATTTTTTTATCAAGCACCTTATGAAATGGCAAAAATTACTTTTAAAAATATAGGGCTGGACTAATTATATTTTCAAACTATAAGGATCATATTTTTATTTTTTTAATATAATATTTTAATATCTCTCCTTCCATCTCTATATTTTCTCGTCGATTTAATAGAAAAAATATAAAAATTAGATAGAATAACTTATTAGTGTAAGGGAAGCAAGATATAGAATAAATTGTATATTTAAAAAAGGCAAAACGGACTTGTATTTCACAACGCATAATATATTTTTTCTTTTTAAATAATAACCATTTAAAGTGGAATATAAATATGTCATAATTAACACTTAATTGTTGTTTCATATTGGGGAGGGGTCTTTTTAAGTCAACAAACGGAACACATTTGCCAATTGACCAACCGAATCGCGTCGCTACATTGCATTGCTCCTGCTGAGTATCAAAACCCTAGATCTCCCTGCTTTTGCCATGGGTCTTGACAAATCTGCTCTGGTACAGAACAAGCCAATCCGGTGGGGTGAGCTGGACGAGGACGACGGCGAGGATTTGGACTTCCTTTTGCCGCTGAAACAAGTAATCGGTCCCAATGAGAATGGAATCAAAAAGGTAATTGAGTATAGGTTTAACGATGATGGTAATAAGGTTAAGCTCACTACTACGACCCGTGTTCGGAAGCTCGCTAAGGCTCGGTTGAGTAAGAGTGCTGTCGAGCGCAGAAATTGGGCTAAATTTGGCGACGCTGTTCATGAGGATGTTGGTAGTAGGCTTACCATGGTTTCTACTGAGGAGATCTTGCTTGAAAGACCTAGAGCTCCAGGTATTTAATATCTCTTATTCAATGTTGTTTTGGTTTGAGTTGATTGTTTTTTAGTTTGGTTACTTACATTAGAATGGTAAAGAACTGAAATTGAATGCTTGAATGTTGTGGTTTTCATTGAATTGAATAGGTGACAAAAGGTTGATTTTGGAAAGGTAATTTTTTTTAATGATAGTTGGATTATTTTGATGCTTCTATGGAAAATTTTGGGAAAAAAAATAACAACTTTGAATATTTGTTTTTGCTTTGTTTTGTTCTAGAGTTGATCAGATTTTTAGATGTGGAGATTGTGAAAGCCACGTTTGTTTGTGGTTAATTAGTTACTTGTAGATGTTTATCTATTTTTGGTTCTCGAGAATCCTGAGGCTGTTAATGGGAACGAAATTTGGCTTTCTGCTTTGTGTTTATTGAATGTCTATAGTTATATATGTGAGAAGAGTGAGCTATATGAGAAGACTAAACAGATTGTGTCATGAAGTTTTTAGTGGGGTAATCAAGATATTTTTACTTACATATAGCTATTGCTTAGCTGGTTCATTCACAATGTAACAGAGTTTTGCTGGGTTTTTTGTTTTCTTTCATGCATTTGGTATGGGTTTCTGGCTTTAACTCAATTGTTATTTGATTTTATGTCCTTGGGACTTGAAAGTTCTATAGCCCGTCACATATTAGCCATATGGCTTTTGTCGATGTGAATGTTCAGTAAGTTCACAAAAAAATCTGTTGGTGGTTTGTACTTTCTAATTGTGAGCAAGAAGTCTGGTTTCACTTAGGTATGAACTGCATCTTCTTTCGCTAGGAATTTGCATCTTGCTGTATGAAGTTTATTATGGTTGTTGTCATATAAATTACATGTTCTATGAGATCATGGTGGCTAATTAGTCAATCACCCACAGCATTTCAAGTTGACTGCGAATTCTAGTTTCACTTTTAGCCCATCGACATCCATAGGGTGTTCAGTCTTTCGTTAGGATTTGCTTCTGTTATTTACTCATGCTGGCCAATTAGCTAGTCCCCTATTGCTTCATAGGCTTTTTTATGTGAACAGTCAGTAGGCTCACGAAAGCACCATTCTGTTGGTGGCATTTAATGGTAATCAATAAATTTGATTTTAAGGTCATGAACTAAATTCATAATATGCCCAGTCTTTCATCACGACTTGCTTTATATTTTTTAGGGTGACCAATTAGCCATCCACATCTTGTCTTGTGGCTATTATTGGAAGTGAATGGTCAATAATTCACCAAAAATAGCTTGTTTAGAGGGCATTCAACGTGAACAAGAATTCTTGATTCACTTCTAGGCCATCAACTACATTGATATGATATTCCGTCTAATATTTGTTGGAGGTCCATGTAAAACATTTTATCTGTTCTATATTTTCTTGAGTTTTTTGAAATTGTTTGGCTGAGTTTATTATTGGATTTAATTATTCTCTGTGTTGTTCACTTCGCTTTCTTCGTTTTCTTGTTCTAGTGTGTATTTCTTCCTTGTATGATTTCTTGCTGGGTCTAATGCTGTTTTAGTTTCATCCTTGTGGAGTATGTTTTAATGCACTTGCTAGTGAATCTAATTGGTATGATGCAGTTTAATGCCAACTTTGAAACTTTTTTTCCAGTTTGATGATAATATTTTTCCTGAAGTCTCATCGACTTTGTTAATTTTCTTAGTGTTGCATTTTGAAAAGAGATTCTCTAGTCATGAGTTTTGTCTGCTGTAGGCAACCTTCTTGTTGTACTAATGTGTGGTTTGCTCTGCTTGGATATATGCTGCAATCTCGTGTTTAGGTCTTGGTTGTGGCTGTTCATAAACTTTTAATTTGATGATTCTCTTTTTCTTGAGAATTCTTGCTTTGGCTAAGCTTCTGATGCTATTATAATTACTATTCTATAGCTTGGTTATTCCTTCTTATTTTGTCATTGTTTTAATATGGAAAATTCCAACAGGTACCGAAGTGGAAGAAACCAAGCTGCCAGGGGATAACTTCTCTCAATTAGGTAAAGCTGGAGCTGTTCTCATGGTGTGCAGAACTTGTGGTAAGAAAGGTGACCACTGGACGTCAAGATGCCCCTACAAGGATCTTGCTTCACCGTCTGAAGCCTTCATCGATAAACCACCAACATCAGATACTGCTACTGCTGCTTCTGGACCTACAAAGGGTGCTTATGTGCCACCAAGCATGAGAGCAGGTGCAGAACGACCTGCTGGATCTGATATGAGGCGCAGGAATGAAGAGAATTCAGTTCGTGTCACCAATTTATCCGAGGATACTAGGGAGCCTGACTTGCTTGAACTGTTCCGTACGTTTGGTCCTGTGAGTCGTGTTTATGTTGCCATTGACCAGAAGACCGGTGTCAGCAGGGGTTTTGGCTTTGTGAACTTTGTAAACAAGGAAGATGCTGAGAGGGCCATTAACAAGCTTAATGGATATGGTTACGACAATTTAATCCTTAGAGTTGAATGGGCGACACCCAGATCTAACTAGATTTGAAGTTGCCATCTAATATCTGGTGGTGATAACAGTTTTGGCTTTCTATTCTCATCTCGAGGCCTCTTGTCATTCTTCTCTGTTAAGATTTATTAGGACTTCACAGACGAGAGGTACTCGTGTTATTGTAATTGCATTTTGATAATTGGTTTCAGAAATGGCATAATGCTTTATTATGATGCAATTGAGCACCAAAATGTGAACATTAGGCCTGTAGGTTAATGGTCCGGTGTCAGTGAACGAGGCATTTAAAAATGGGATTTCTGATTTGCTTCAGGTCGTAGGAGAAAGACATTATTCAAGATCGAAGATCAGAAATAAGAGGTCTTAAAGAATGACAGGAAATGATGCATGTTCTTTGTTTATGATTCAAGTGCATAAATTTGCAGGACTCATGGTTCTATGGTCCAATGTTTTAATCATCATAGCCGGAAAACCTTAGTCTAAGACATTCTTTAGTCATTGGGTGTCACTGAGATCAGATATATATTGTTCCAACCAAAGAATTTAGCATATTGGCCGAACCACTGGTTATCGGGTGGGTAGGGTTTTATTAGAAAAATAAAACAGGCCTACTTTGTAAAAGATACCAATGAAATCAATTAGATGTGCTCCGGTGGTTTTAAGTGAGAGGTTTTGAAATTCAAATTCTCTCCACCACATCAATTTGATCAATTTAAGTTCAGAGAGAGTTTAAGTTTAGAGAGGTTATTTGTTGCACATTGAGCCTCCCAATGAATAGAAAAAAAAAAAATCAATGAAGGTGCAAAATTTTTTGTGAAATTTTTAAATTTATAATCCAATAAACTAATAATAAATTGATTATTATTGAACCGTTTTTTTATCGAGATATGTTGATTTAATCAAGAAAAGCAGAATAAACAGTTAGAAATACAGAATGATAATAATCGGGTTGAATCGAAACATTGACATGAAGTGGATATCATAGAAAATAAACATTCGGACTTACCAAAAGAGTGGTGATTTCACAAATATTATCTTCAAAAAGACATCATTGACAACGCTTCAGAATGGATGACGACTAGAACTCAATTTAGAAATATTTTGATAATATTGCTTTCGTTTTTCAAATAGCACATAAGAATATAGATGATGCTCAAAATGATAGGAGTTAGATTTTTGTAAAAAAAAAAACTCAATCAGTTTGAAGTAAACCAAATTTTGTTTAGAAATAAGGTAACGTTGTGAGAAACAAAATAAGGTTAGTGACTCAAGATTACAACTAAGAGGAGAGCATTAATTTCGATAACATTTTTCCTCCGGTTGCTAGACTTGAGTTCATTAGAATGTTTTGTGCATTTGCATATTTCAAACATTTCATGTTGTACCAAATGAATGTAAAAAATATTTTTTTAAATAGTTTTCTAAATGAAGAGGTGTATGTTAAACAGCCACCCGATTATAAAGTTTATGGAAAACCGAACCATATTTACAAAGATGGTGTTAAAAAAATTTATCAACCAATAATAAATTGAAAATGGTTCAAGCAAGGATGTTGTCTAAAGATATTTTGCATCAATTTGTAACATAAAAAAAGTTTAGAAATGAAGCAACAAATTAACATTTATCTAAATAAAGAATTTTCAGATATTCAGACAATGTTCAATGTCCGTCCCAAAGACAAGCAGCAGCTTTTCTTCTGATGAACCCAGAAAGAGCCACCCTTCTTCAAGGAAATCCAGAACCGACAAAACTTCCAGGCCACCCATCCCTGGAAACTGGGATGTTCAATTCCTTCTTACACTTCAAGCAGATAGTAGCCATTTTGGTGCAAAATGTTATAGTAAAGAAATTTCTAAAACCGATAAAGTGTCAATTGAGGTGGTTAGAGATCTCAATCTCCATAGGAGTAAAAACACAAGTTCAATCTCTAGTGAGTACACTCTGTCAGATGGTCAAGCATCCTTCTCAAACCTACTTATGATTAAAGAAACAAATAAAAAAGAAAATTTTCAGAAGAAATTTGTTTTCCGTTCCAATTGTCAAAATTGTTAGAGATAGAAGCAGCTAATATGGAAATATTCATAGTTATCTAGCCAACAAGTCCATATCATTGAAATATCTTGTTTGATTTTGTTTTTGAAGCATGACCTGCAATAGAAGATTAAGATTGTCTTCTGTTGGCAATTTGGTTCCTACTGATAAGGAAAGGAAGATTCATATTTGATCGGACAACAAATGCAGCCTTATCCTTTGTATATATAAACTGTCAATATATTTGCAAACTTGAGAATGTGATAGTTGAGGTTTATAATAAGTCCTTATAATAATATTTTTTTCTTTTTCATACATGTCGTGGACTACACAGCAGAGTAACTATCTCTTATTTAGATATATATTATGAACTACGCAACAGAAGTAATTTTTTCCTTTAAATAATATTTACTAAATTAGTGATAGCATTTGCGGTGGATAAAGCTTTCTACCAGAGGTTGAAAGATTAATCGCATCACATTTGATTTACATTTTTCTTAGTTTTGTGCCGATAAAGAACTTAAATATGTCTTCATCTCTCATATAAATGTTATTATTATTATAATAAATAAATAAAAATAGTGGGTTAAACTACTCTTTCAGTAGATAAATGATGGTAAATAGTAAGAGAATTGCAATTTTGGTTTAGAGCTACTGTCCATCATTAGTGGTCTATATCATTTCAACCTTCAAGATTTAAACTGAGAGCAATGGTTATTATTAGCTGGGAATAGTGCATATTAGATAAATCTTAATATTGTAACTAAAGAAGAATACAAAATAAATAAAATGTAATTACTTTTTTTTTTATAAATTAACCGCAGACGAATTTTACCTGTCTAGTTAGGAGTTTGAAACCTTGAATTTTATTTTAATTTTATAAAATGGTACCAAACAATCTGATCCATCAATTGTCTCCCAGACTTTCGTTGAAAGATACAATTTGTAATAGAAAATCCACCTTCTTCTTGATGAAACAAGAAGTGGTTTCAATAGTCTCAGGACAAAATTTCTTCTTTGTACTTTAGCGATGACAAGTCAAAGAATTCAAGAATATTAGAAAAAGAAAAACCCTTTCCTTGCAGAAAAGAAGGAATAGATCATAGAAGAAGGTGAACGAGGAGAACAAGCCAAGAGTTACATGTGGCGCGTTTAGCAAAAACTAGCAATGGAAATTAAGCCACGTCTTCACATCCAAGACCATTCCAAAACACAACTTCATCCGACAAACCCCACTCTCTAGAGCGCGTGATGATCCATCATTATGAATATGGTATTATTGTTCAAAAAAATTGGATTAAGTGTTTTTTGCTTTACGAAGCCAATGAACCGAAATAACACTAAATATACATACGATATGGTTTTTTTTTAACTGACTGAGTTGATGAAAATTACTGTGATAGATTTAAACTCGAAAACTTTAGTTTACAAGCTCTAATTTTGATGCATCAAACCTAAAGGACTCACCAAATTTGGTCATATTTTGCATTAAACCTCAAGCTCCAAACCTCTAATTGCATCAAACTAGAGGACTTACCCAAGCTGAAAATTTTTAATAGAAAAATTATATAAATTGAAATATCTAATACATATAATTTTATAAATTAAAATATTTAAATAAATTAAAATAAAAATTGAAAATATCATAAAATCATTATTATAAATAATTATAGAGGCCTCGTAATAAAATTAATTATTACCGCGTTGAAAGTATGTGAAAATTTTCAAAAATAATGCAATTCACTAAAGCTATTGGTTAGGACCACAAAAAGTCAAAAATGCCCTGGAAAACTTTTGCAATGCTTTTCCACTAACAAAAAATAAGGGAATTCCTCAAAAGTAGAATCCAATCGAGTGTGAAAATTATTATCCACTCTCAGTTTTATTTACTTGATGTTGATTTCATCAACTCTAATGTCTAATCAAAGCCTAAATTTTTTATTCAGCTTGTCATTTTTTTTTTATTAAATATTTAAATTTTTTATTTTTTACTTAAAAAATACGAACTCTTGACAACGCATATAAAATTTATTCACCGAATATCTAATTAACTGTGGAAAATTCTGTTTATAATAACATTTTATGTGATTTACACAAGAATCTTATGTGAATTAAATTTATAATATCTTTCTTATATTTAATTTTTCAAATTTTTTTCTTTCTGGTTTCAAGTGGGTAAGCAAACGCCCTTTAATAGAAAGGTTACTTCGAAAGGTGGAGAGCTACAATGAGTATTAGCACCACCAGTGACGAAGGGAGCCCCTCGCCCCCTCCCTAGGTCAAAAAAGACATTTCTTATATGACTTTAAATTGATAAATATGTATTTTTTTCACTTATATTTTTCCTAACTTTGGAAAAAAAATTTTAACCCCTTTAACCTTCTTTTTTTGCAGCTTGGTACCACTATTTTTGACTAGCATATGTATGTACTACTACTATCATTGTGTTTATGCTCATCGACAAGACTCCAACTTTATATATAGTATATTCCAAAATAAATATTTTATGTTGTTATAATCTAATTTAATAAATTTATATGACAATATTTTGAATTCCATCACTATTGACTAATAAAGAAAGAGGAGATGGCGCGTTAGAGGATGATTATAGCTTGAAGAGTGCAGCCAAAGGGTGCATGTGTTGGTAGTTTATAGATTCTTTTGGACCCATCTTCCCTAATATTGCAATCTCTCCATGATTGCAAAATGTGTCACTAAGGGAGAGAGTAAAGAAAAAAAAAAGAAAAAAGAAAATAAAAGTAAAGCCCAAAAAAGAGTGAGAAAAAGAATTTTTCTACATTATTGTTAGTATGAAATGAACATGACAAATTACCCAATAAATCATACAAAGTGGTCCTATTCAATTGATAGTTTGATGCCTTACCTCATTTCCTTATCCTACACAACATATGTCCCCTCTCTTCTTTATCCTGCGCACTCCTTTTTTTATTATTTTCTTCTAATAAAAACAGGCCCACATAACAAGGAAATTTGAATGCACCACCCATTTAACATTTTTCACTATCATCATCCCATTTTGATTCATTGAACTTGAAATAAAAGTACATTTTGAACATGGCAAGTGCTATTCCTTGGAGCAAAGTAGAAAACAAAGCATTTGAAAATGCAATTGCAACTTATGGGGTTGAAGACGATGACTCTAAAGAGCAATGGGAAAAGGTTGCTCTAATGGTGCCAAGTAAGAGTATTGAAGAATTGAAACAACACTATCAATTGCTAGTAGAGGATGTTAGTGCAATAGAGGCAGGGAATATACCTCTTCCTACTTATGTTGGAGAGGAAGCAACTTCTTCTTCATCTAAAGATTCTCATGGACTTTCTAGTTCTTTGGCTGCAGATAAAAGATCGAATTGTGGTTATGGAAGTGGGTTTTTAGGGTTAGGGAATAATTCATCTAGTCATGGAGGTAAAGGAGGATCAAGGTCAGACCAAGAAAGAAGAAAAGGAATTCCATGGACTGAAGAAGAGCATAGGTATGTCATTTGTGTCTATATATGCACTTTCTTTGTTAAAACTTAAAAAAAAAAAAAAGTTCGGGAAATTGAATCTTGAAACTTATGCCATCCAAGAAAGTGAATCTTTTAACGTAGTAAGCACAAGAAATTGAATCTTCATCCATCATGCTACCTTCAAGATTCTTTGCTTTGATGTGGTAGTTGAATATTCGGTTTTCTTTTGGGAAAAATCTGTTAATGGCCTAATTAATCTTTGTTCTTTTCTACAGGTTGTTTCTACTAGGACTTGACAAGTTTGGAAAAGGAGACTGGAGAAGTATATCAAGAAACTTTGTTATATCAAGAACGCCAACACAAGTAGCAAGTCATGCTCAAAAATACTTCATTCGGTTGAACTCAATGAATAGAGATAGGAGAAGGTCTAGTATTCATGACATTACTAGTGTTAACAATGGAGATGTATCTTCTCAACAAGCACCGATAACCGGCCAACAAGCTAACACGAATCCGGCAAATACTGCTGCTGCTATGGGACCTGGGGTGAAGCATAGGGTTCAACCCCATATGCCTAGTTTAGGTATGTATGGAGCACCGATGGGGCATCCGGTGGCAGCTCCTCCAGCCGTTGGAACTCCAGTTATGCTTCCGCCTCCCGGACACCATCCTCATCCTCCCTATGTAGTTCCTGTTGCTTACCCTATGGCTCCACCACAAACAATGCACCAATAGTCAGAGAATTTTTTTAGCCAGGGTATTAAAATAGGAATTTATTGATGTAGAGGAACACGTTTATCGGACTTCGTCAATGATGCAAAGAATTCAATCCATTTCCTTCAGGTTTGTATCTCTACTAATTGTTTTAGAATATACCTTGGAAGAGTATGCAATGATGTATCTAAGCTAATACAAATCCATGTACTGGTTCTTCGAATTTTTTTTTTCTTTTCTGCATATAAGAATAAAACACTAGAAATCTATCTGTTTTTACCTCAATTGGGTAGACCTCAGACATTTTTAACCTAGTTGAGCATAAAAATGATTACCATTTTTAAATGTCTAGTCTTTCCAACCAACGCAAAGTATGTTTTTGAAGTCAATTTCACTTTCTACATGCTCTAATAATAGTCACTTCAAAATCAACAAATCACTTTTCAATCTTTTTTTGAAATAGAAAATATATTGCTTTTCGCTAGTTTCAACCTCAATTGCAAATAGATGCTGCCACTTCTTGTCTGATGTGTTATTAGCAATTATGGCCCTGGTGATATTTTGCTCTAAAAAAAAATAAAAAGAACAAAGAACAAAGGGCCAAAAAGATAAACAAAAACACAAACGTTTAGAGAACAATGAACAGTAAAAGTGATCGAAGTAACAAATGCGTCCTACTACCACTAAGAGAGCAGTATCCTAAACAACTTAATTGCAGCTACTGGTATACCAAAATTCACAAAATTGATCGGGACAAAACAAGGTGGAACAAAAGAAAGTTCATTTAATCAGCGCTCCCCCGATCTTACACGAAGATGCCCACTAAGGAAATGATACAGTAACTTCTTTCTCCCCCATTTCCACCATATTGGCACATCAAACCTGCGTCTCTTTTTAGTTTGTGCTTCTGCAGGTAAATACCAAAAAAACATAATTGATTAGAGATCTAAACATTTTTCTAAATTCAAACTTTCGACCATTTAAATCAATAGAAAAATTGACAAAGATTGAACTCCTCACTTTTATGCTCGGAACAGGATGCTTCCAACAGGGACTGCAATTTTGCAATACGAGATTCCAGAGAAGGCCAAAAGTGCATTTGAATCTTCAGGACTTCCAGAACAGTTTGCAGGCCAGCTTTAGAAGGGACAATGTTGCCCAACTCACACGGTGTGCTTTCCCCCAGCAATACCTATTTTTGGTAAAAAAAAAAGCAGGAAGAAACTTAAACAACTAGTCCAAGAAGAAAATTACAGTGAGCAGAATTAATGTAATAGCATGGAAGCAGTCTCTCTCTCAAAAAAAAAAAAGAGCAGGGGCAATCCTTATATTTATAAATGATTTATGTTGAGAAAGAATGGTGTAAAGACCAAGTTGCCCAAGTATAATAATTTTTCTATGTTTTAGAAATCTTACTATTCACCTTAATAACTGCTGTAGCAGAAGATGATATTGAACGTAGATTGTAGCTGTGACAAGTTAGGTTTAGTGTCAATGTGAACTGAACTGAGGACTCAGACAACTTGAAAATGGGCCAAAGAAACATATGGAAACTGACCCGCCTTCGAGAATAACTAGCAACTTTCCATTGCAGAGAGTGTACAACATATCTGCCATCTGTGTATATCCGGCCGGAGTTACCTGCAACAACAATATCGCTAACATGTCAATGTAACAAAACATGCATAAAAAATTGAAATGGACTAAATATAGCCATAGCACTAGCAATACATAGTAATATTATAAATTATGAATCAATAACATTATTTTGTCAAAACGGTAAATCCCTACATCACAGCAACCCAAAGGATCGCCCCTTGCTGCATCAAATCCAGCTGATATGATTGTGAAATCAGGATCAAACTCAGCCGCTGCAATAATATGGTTCAAGCACCAAGAAATGGTCAGTAGAGAACATTACACTTGATATATTAAACAAAAGAGCTGCAAACTGCACAAAAACAAAGGTATTTAAGGCCAAAAGATAAGCCATCCAGAGAGAGGAAGTGGGGAATAAAAAGGCATCAGTCAAAACATAGTAAATCAGAGATTACTGTTATTATTGAAAAGAATAAGACAAGTATTTGGATATTTCCCTTCAACTCCAAAAAAATTCTGTTTTTATTTGACATGAACAGTTGAAGCGACTTTTCCAGCATAAAAAACTGCCATAACAAGAATATCCAGTACCCAAGCTCAAGCACAACAAACCAATAATAATATAAGGAACTGCACAAAATTTCAGAAACATTTACAACTTCCAGTACATCTTCCAATTCCAATCACTTTATCCTAATAATTCCATACAAGCAGATATTACCAGTGTAAGAACTATATATGGGATCACGAGAATGAACAGCAACATACAATATCCAAAATGAGATAACACAAAAGAATACTGATCATAGACTTAAGGGATTCAGCAAAGAAATAATAAAATAATCCAAGGCAGTAGCTCTACACTACACAAAACACTATTTACAGCATGCCATTTCTTTTAAAATTTAAAAATAAAATGTATTTTGCACACCACAGGTGGACAATAATCATAAACAGTTGACCACTACTCACCTATTGATATATGGACTTCTCAATATTGTAGTTTAACGTAATCAGCTGAATAACTGATAATGTTTGTTAACTCATCTTTAAAACAACACCAATAATGCATACACACACCATATCTCGTGAAAATGAGAGCAGAAGCACAAAACAACATAAGATATTAACCTATAGGTAGCACAACATGCTCAAATGCAAAAATATAATCATTATCACCAACTCCTCTGCGACTCCATGGAATATTTACACAGAAACCTTCTGCACCCTTGGTACCAACCTGAAAAAAACTCAAATGTCATCTGTGAACATTTATTCAGTATACACCATAGGCTATGCAAAACATTATCTATATGCAGTTACTCCTAGCAGTTCCTAAATAATTTTGTAGCAATATTGACCAGATTATGAAATCTCCATCAATTTTGTCCACATGAACAACCAAATGCATGCATGTAAAAGATGTGGTAAATGCATATGCAGGCAGAACTTTTAGATAAGTTAACTGACATCAGTTAGATCCTATGTAATCACTCTCCATCTTAGATTACATTGAATCCTAAAGCTCATGCCATCACTCGACTCATTAAGGATCACGAGTTAATATCTATTTATGTTGAGAATGAGCATCTATAATTTTCCCTACAGTTTGAGAGGAGGCTCAACTCATCAAACCAAAAGTTGAAGAGCTAATAATTTCCCTACTGGATAGCACCTATTATGCCTTAAAAACTTTGATATCTAGATTCCAACACCTAACATCTTCCACATTTCAAGAATTGTCTGGTTTACTGTGTGTGTTGACTGTCAGAACTTTCAAGGTCGGCCTATATGAGACACAAACCTATTAACTACTAGCAACAAAATTGTGATGATTCCGAAGAAATTTCACCTCTGTCAAACAAACAGAGTATAGGAAGCACAGGATTGAGAAAATTCTTCCCAGTCAAGCCTTCAAACTCTTTTTCACGTTGGTCAATTTAATCATTGATATTTTAGTCTCAGCCAGCATTAGGCCAAGAATGCAAGTAACCTACTATGTTGCTATTAATGAATCGCATGTACTCTCTTTGAAAAGTACAATTGTGCTCTTCAAATGGGTTTGAAGTAGAGTGGACAAGACTCAACCAAGTGATAAATCCCAGACCCGAAATCAAAAGAAAACATAAACTTGAAACGAACCTGTTTACTCTACTAAATAAGGAGGCTTGAATCACCATATAAGACAAGATAAAACAAAAGGTGGATAGTTAAGTACCTCATAAGCTGCTCCAGTGCCAGGATAAAACCTTCCTCCCTCGTGCCTGTGCAAGGATACGTATAAAACCTATAGGATATATCCGACTCATCAACAGAAACTTAAACTCAACATAGAAATAGACAAAGTACAGTGATGGAAAATATTTAATGCAGCAAAGGAGGGAGATCAGGCCAAGTGCATACTTGAATGCTTAAATTATTTTTAAGATCATAAAATAATCTGCAACTCTAATTCATATTTCTAGCATATTTGGGCTGTAAGAAATCCCATAGCCAAATCATGAAAATTACTAAGGTATAAGCCACATAGCAAACTAAAGCCAGCATCATTGCACCTCCTCCAACAAAACAGTTTACAAGGAATGAGTAGTTTTTCAATGATGCACATCAAGATTTTGCCAATGCAAAACTCACCGATTTGTTATGCTCAAATATTTCTTGAGTGCCATTTCCATGATGAACATCCTACAATGATCATAAAAGATTATTTAAAAAAAAAACCATTTTAATTATTCAAAAGCATTGGGCATAGTATGATCAGCAATGGAGAAAGGAGACAAGTTATAAGTATTAAAGAAGTTGACAGGACATTACCCAATCAACTATTAGAACCTTCTTGGCACCAGCAGCCTGAGCAGCTAATGCAGCAATTGCTGCATTATTATGGAGGCAGAACCCCATTGCTTGTTTCACGCCAGCATGATGACCAGGAGGTCGAACCTGATTCATGAATAGGTAAAATATGAATACAAATTAAGAGATTCAGTTTTATTCCCTCCAATATGGAGGACAATACAGAATAATTACATCAACATTTAAACCCTCATACCAGAGCAAAACCATTCTTGGCGCATCCAGAAAGAATTGCTGAAGCAAGATCAGCACACAAACCCGCCGCAAGCCTAGCAGCACATGCTGAATGCTCATTAGCATATGTGTCGGGAGTGAAGTAACTGCACATTAAGAAAACCAACAACCATAACTTGATCAACATTCATCGAGTCAAATGAACATATGTCCTATCCTGCATATAGCCTTACAAACTTAAAACATGGTTATCAAGCCAAGTAAAAAGCAGCCCTACATACTAAATTATAAAACAATTTTTTTTCCACTCCATTTAAAATAGAAGTGAAAGGGAAAAAAAGACGAGGAAGAGAAAAAAAAAAGGGCAAAGTACAAAGAAGAAATGATCAGCAAAATTTTTTAGAAAAAAAAAATAGTAGATATTGATGATATCTATAGTCACGAATATAACTTTCCAAGAAAAACTAAATTCAAGGAACTTGAATCGCAACTCCTTCATAGGAAACCCTTCACTCATACAAACTACATTGAAGACCAAAACCATAGTTACCTGGAATGTGATAAATTCCAGATTGTTGTACTTGTAAGAACATAATACACCCATTAATTTAAAATATATTACATAAAGGATAGGCTTAGTTTATACTTTAATCCAGATTGTGGTACATGAATTATGATAATTGGGGTTGCTAGGCTTTTGATTGGTCTTATATCTTTTTCAGAAGTAAGGAAAAATTAGTATTAAGATAAAATTAACAAAATCTTGTAACTTTTATAGCAAAATTTTTCAAGACCATATATTATAAAATGGATCGAATGTTGCTCTCTTTTATTAAAATAATGAAACACAAGGCCGAAATATAGAAATGAAAGATTGCTTTAAGAAGGCCCAGTTGTAAAATAAAACTAGGGTTTTATAAATGGAAACAAGAGCTAATTTACTTTTCTCTCCCATCTTTTTCTTTTCTTTTTTTTTTTTTGTCTTTCTTCTTCCCCATTATCATTGTGTGGACTTCCAGTTGTGGGACCAATCGCTAATTCACAATTTCAGCACACTTTTTTAACTTAACTTGAGAGGATATAATATTTCACATAATTTTTTTTCTCTTTTTTTTTTCAGAAATAAAGACAATACTAAGTCAGCATCTATCCACACGTGTTTTAATTTGGCCCACCGGAATATATAATTCTCCATCGTGTTTGTCCAATAGGTTCAACAGTCAAAAGTACTTTATGACATTCACATACGTATTGTACCTTGCAAAACACAATGGGAAGAATATGAAGCATAATGACTTGATTAGTAGGCATGATGACATCACTTCTGCACAGAAAGCACTGTACATTTGACTTTCGCTAATTATTTGAATAAAAAATAAGGTTTGAGCCCCCAAAAAATAGTTTGTGTGCTAGCTGTTATAGCAACCTTTCTCTGACAGGTGTAGAACAAGTCAAACATCTTTCAAGCTTTAGTTTGAATTGATTTAAGTAAGCTTGTCTTCCGTCCAAGCTAAGCTCAAAGAAGAAAACCCATCTGAATTTAAGCCAGAAAAGAGCAATCAATTGATTGGCCTCGCTTGGCTTGGTTTGGCCTGATTAAGCTATTCGTACTCCTAATGGCATCATTTCCATCTCCATAATATGTGAACTAACAGATACATATGAATGCACAAATGGGCAGACTCATGCAGATACACAGAAAAACAATAAACCATTAGCGTACCTAGAGAAAATGTGGCTTGTAAGCTCTACAGCTTGAATATGCTCCAAGGAATGCACCTTGAGATTTCAAAAACAAAGAAAAAAAAACAAAATAAAAAATATCATCAATTATCAAAGGTATAAATTTCTTTCATTACCTATGTGAATCTTTTTCTAACCAGGGAAAAGGACAATCAGCAGATCATGCAGCTAATCACTATTACAAGACAGCACCACAACCAGGGAAAAAAGAAGGGATAAAAAAAAACAGCATTCCAGAAAAAATTCAGCTCAGACATTCTTTTAGACTTTGCACAACCCAGGAGATTCATATGCACATGCCTTGTTACCATCAATCTCTAAGATAACACATAAAGATACCATCAACGACTCCTATATGCCTCCAAGATAATGCTGGCACTCACCATCTGAAGTTCTTCTTGGGTAATTTCTCTTGCAGAAATTGGATAGCATTTGCCAGGAAATATACCTGCACATATTAACAATTGTTATCACTTATCAGGTTGTTGATAGATAGTATATGATGTGATAAAAATATTTGATGATATAACAAATGACTTAGAAGCCATTGGTGCAAAGGAAACTCCTGAATCCAAAACAATCTATGGGGTCATGGTTAGGAGAAGGATATAATACCAGCAGTAGCAAGGCTAGCAGCTATAGCTCGAAGGCGATCAGGTCTTTCTGGATGTGGATGTGATTTCATTTGAACCTACTTTAACATAACATTTACCAAAACAAAGCAACCAAATTACATGAAAAACATGCAAAGGCATTTCCAAGAATACCATAATCAAAATAGCTACCAGATAAAGTTACATGAGTACAATCACAAAATAGCTGCAATATAATAAATTCACAAATTGGAACCCGAGAATCAATTCAGAACATAATCTTTTAAACGTCAACTGCAATTTGATACATTTCTATCCACAAAATTAATTAATTTTGACAATAAGTAACTAAGAAATGAAGTTCATTGCTCTCATCAGACACATCTCCCGAATTCCATTTCAGTTACTCATTAGTTCACATTTGCTAGCATTCTGCTATTCATAATGCACTATATTGACTCAAATAACTGTTTCAACAGTAACTTTATAAGTTCATCCACTAGGGTTATTGTTTGAGCACAAATCCAAGGTTCTTGCCATGCCTAAGTCATATCTAAAAGGGCTGCAAACCCTTTACCCATGCCAGACAAAATAAAATTGCGTGCAGAGTTTTCAATCATCACAAAACACAGAACACTGGAAAAGGATGAACCCTGAAGAATTTGCAGAAAGAATATCACGGAAGTCTGCAGGTTTGTCCCTGAACACAAATAAATGTTCGTGTCCAAAATAGTGATCTCCATTAATCTCAAAGTTCACGTAATAGTCCTCCCTCCTTTATGCATGATCACTTTTTGAAATTTTCAAGGAGATCCACAATTGTGCTGAAACTTGCCAAAATACACTAAAATAACAGTAAATTCTCAAAGTAGTCTATGTTCCTTCTTTTGATATTCTATCAAAGGCCATTTTGCAAAATTCACATATATATAAATAAAGGACAAAAAAATGCTTAAAAAGATTTTGGACATCACAAAATTGCAAAGTTGAGAAGATAATGTGAAAGGAATAATCATTAATCAATTTACCAAAACAACTATTTCAGAATCTAATATGAAAATTAATACAATGCTTGAAGATCTTACAAGATTCTAAAAGAGAAAGAAAATACATGTCCAATTCAAAACCCGCATAATGTAGAGAAAGCGCAATCAATACGGAAATCAATATAACCTAGAAGTAGACTACCCATGAGAAGCAGGCCTGAATATAGAAATTGAACAGAGTAAGTAGAAGAAAAGCACCATACTTCTGAATGTAGCAACATTCTTTCATCAAAACCAATGGCTGTGCAACTATTTGAGGATGAATGTTGTAAGCTTTTGTCTACAAAATCAACCAAAGAAAGGTGTACGTTACAGGCACATTATTATATCAGATAACAATTTCCAGACAAGTTATCTCAATGGCACCAGCTTAAAGCAAATATTATTTCATTTGACATAATTCATTGCAAAGTTCACATTGTAAAATGAAGTCTCAAGAATAAACAATTGACCATACAAAATCCCAAGAAAATATGCCTTTTCAGCAAGAATGTTATCAAACATAAAAATTTAAAAAAAAAAAAAAAATCATTCCTTCGCATGCCAAGAAACCACAGAGAAGTTAGTTACAAATCTATAGCCAAAAAACTAATGATGTGCTGCATATAGCATAATTAACAAATGGTTCAACTTAAACTGAAGATAATAACTAACAGGAACTCCAAACTTGTTCAATTAAGTTAAAGCTATTATCAATTAAAGCACAAAGGAGGTCAAGAGTTACAAAAGATTCAAGCAATAGGGAAAAAAAAAAAAGATCCTAGAACACCATTCAATAAATCACAGTTAAATCTAGGTAGCATGACAACAGCAGAGAAAAACCAATGGTTATTACAAGTCAGGTATATAAAATTCCAGTTTAAGTTAAAAGATTGCCAACAAAACAAATTTGCAACTTCACAACAGGTCATTATGTCCAAACGTATTCAAATCACATAGATAATAAATTGTCAATATTCGCTGTCCAACTAAATCAGATTAGAGAAATTCCTTCTAGGTCAAAACATCCAACAACAGAATTAAGCATATTTGTTATGATAAGATGAGGTGCCTAAGTTGATGATTTTAATGTGAATGTTGATTTGCATGTAGATGGGAAATTCATATGCATTACACTTAAGTAATTATTATTCATGAATTTTAGCCTTTAGTATGAAATTTTTTTCTTCTTTTATGGAGGGGAAAAAAAAGCTATGATAATATAATAAATCCTAAGTAACCTTGATCAATAAAAGAAAATGGTCCTCAAGTTGACAATAGCATTGAAAAAATTCTTAAAAATTCAGTGGGGCAATCAGAAAAATCACCTGCTTTTTTCCCCTTCATGTCTGTGCCAACATCGGTAAGACCAGCATCTTCTGAAAAAGGAGATGCAAGAAACCCATGCCTCAAGATACCAGATTCTTTATGTTCCCCACATATCTGAATACAAGAGATAGAACCAAATTATTCAAAGGCATATTGTACTTAGGTTGCCCCAAATACAGATTAACATGTAAAGAATAATCATAAACCACCAAAATAAACATAAAATAGCCAGAATAATATTGAAACTAAGATCACAAGAGAAAAATATTTAACATACATCACAATGGACAACATCATCAAGATTAACCATCGTGCAGTTGGTACAAAACCACTTCGTGATTTCTACACATTTTTGCACTGGCTCCCAGTCACTGTCATCATCATCATCATCATCATCTAATAAGTCTTGATTGTTGTACATATCATGGAAAGTCATATCTCTTTGACTTGTCTTTTTCTGTGATTAAGTCATGTTACAGAGATATAGTGGAAGTTACAAATCACGGGCAATCATAAATCTTGAATGTGTTAAGAAATTTATGTGGTGTGGTGTATTCACTTACACATACAACAAGATCAGGTGGTGTGTCCATATCCTCATTGCCATCCCCATCTCTAGTGTGCGTTGTTAACATATCTTCTTCGTCAAAGATTTCATCATAACTGTGACTACTACTAGTTCGATTAGAACCTAAGTTTCCTTGTCTTCCAATGATGCCATTTTGTGAAACTACATGACTTTGTTTGTGAAGACTCTTCTCCGAATCCCCATTAGCTATACAATTTGTTTGAAGTGTTTCCAAAACCATGCTGCCTTCAGAGATCATATAAATAATTTATGCCAAAATCTCCCCTCCATTCAAACTCATAATGATAGAGCCAATCATGTGAACCAGCAATGGTAAAACTACATCAAACAAGGGCAACTACTTATAAATGAAGGTAAAATACCGATGCTATCAACAGTGCAAATATGATAAACCAAAAAGTGGACAGATTGAGCAACTTAATTTGAAATATGTATGACTAGGGGATATAAACAACAAAAAATAAAAAAGAGGAACAACAATGGAGCCAAAAAATGAGAAGGAAAACAACTCCTTAAAGCAATTATAGATACTTGAAATGTATTTATATTTGAAAACAAAATACAAAAGCAACAGCAGAGTTTATTTCTCTCAATCTCTACATAATGGTAGCTTATAAAGAAATTATAGGAAATAGCTTCTTGTCTCTTCTCCACCCTTTTCTCCTCATTTAAACCAGTATACACTAGAGTAGGTTTGAGTTGTAGATAGTTAAATGCTGGAATGTAGATACATTTTAATCTCCTCACCTTGTCCGGTAGTAGCCTACCCATTCAGACTCATTAAAACTTCTTCAACCCATTTTCCAATTAACCTTTTCTTGCATCTGATACCATTTATTTAGATGCAACAACTCCCATCTCCATCATCCCAAAATTGGCATGCAATGCGTTGCATAAAACACACACATGCATTGCTTCGGAGATCAAAAGGAAACAATTTGCGTTCTTAACAAATAAGTAGAAAAAAAACCCTAATATCACATTCTCCTCCCCAAAAATAAACAAACTAACAAATATACAAACTAAAACTACTGCATATATTCCTCTGAGATTAGAACGAAGTATGTTACTTTTTTTTTTTTTTGCCCCCTTTTCGAGCATAAAAAAACTTTTCCGACAAGTGATATAACCATCCTTATATCAAAATTTCCCTCAAAAAATGAACAAATTACTTCAAATTTCAAACCTTCAGGAATCTCATCAAAACCCTAAACCTCAACCCGGAAAAAGCATACAAAAAACCAAAAACAAAAACAAATTACAGGATTTTGTTTGCTAAAAATCTGAAACCCAGAGAATAATAAAATGAAAAAAGAAGTACCTGAACAGTGATTGGATAACGATTGAGAGAAGATCTCAGCCGTAGATTGTTTATGGTGAAGACAAACTGCAGCTAAACAGTAAATTGTTAATGCGATTGTGTTAGTAACTACTAAGTAGCAGCAAATAGAAATGACGGAGATTGGTCCAAAAGACAAAGAAACTCACTCTGATTAGAAAGTAGAAAGTAGAAAGTAGAAAGTCTATGTGCTTAGTGCTTTTGAATCGCTCCTCGTATTTTCAGTGTTTTTTCAACTCTCTCTCTTTCTGACTCAGTCGTTTGGAGAGCCGGTCCGGGTAGGACCGGTCGAATCATTCAAATAGTTCTCCTTCTCCTTGACCTTTTTTTTCTTTTTTTTCAATAAATAGAATGTAACTGGTGTCTCAATTTGGTCAGGTTTTTTATCTTTTTCATGACTAAACTTTACATTTAAGCAATTAAATGGTTGGTAAATTTTTATATTCGGTTAGATTACTTTGTCAAATAATTAAAATATTTAATTTTACTCAAATCATCTCTTTTTTAGGGAAAAAAAGACTTTTCTCATCATAATTAAAATTCTAATTCAAATATTTCATGTACTATTTTGTCATCTTAAACTTAATTACTAAAAGCCACTTTTATCCGACAGTCTTATTTTAAACAGTTGTATATACAACCAAGCAAGTGCGTTGGATTTCTCCTCATATGGAACAGGGGCAATTAGGGCATTGCACTGTTAAATGATGAAAATATTACACTAAGTAATTGGAATGGGAAAGAGGAGCTGTCCTCTCAAGTGTTGCAAGGAAAGGAAGGAAAGAATAGAGCAAGTCTTGTTTTTCATTATTTCAAGTTTGATTTTTTTTTAAAAAGAAACTTTCTTTGAAAATAATAATTTCTCCATCTTCTCACGTGACTAGAAGCATTTTCAACTATTCAAAGAACAGTTCGCTCTTGTCATTCAACATTCCATGTTGCTCTTGTTGGACAAAGAACAGAAAGTTTACTATTTTATACAAAACTATTCAAACCACTGAATACTATCAAAAACATATAATTTTGCTAAATAATTTTAAATTGATAAAAACACCTATAGCTAAAAAAATTTAATTTAAAACATTTTACTATTTATATAAACGAAAAAACTAATCAAATTGCATGTGATTAGGATAGCAGGACCCATGATTAGAAAGGCCAATAATTTCTTTCTGCACAGCATCCGTGTGCATTTAGTTAGCTTTTTCTAGATCGGAAACCCAAAATTAGAAAAAAAATATTTTACTATCCCCGTGAGTTGAAAAAAAAAAAAAAAAAAATCAGCTCAAGGTCGGGCAGGGGATGCTTTTGCAGTAGAATTGATGGAAACAGTGTGAGTGGGGAAGGTGACCTTAACGCAGTACCATTTGTGTGATTGAACAAAGAATCAGACAAACTGAAGATGAGATTGCCTTGGGAGGAGGAGTAGATTACCACGTGGGGTGGTAATGGTCAATCTAAATTGTGTTGGGATCATTTTTCTGCTTTTCATGGGAAAAAAGTACACATTTTTGGACAAACAAAAATCCACAAATAACAACCAGCCCTTTAAAATTATCTAGGGCTACACAAAAGCCATTGAATTTGAATTTGAAGGTACATATACCCTTATCCTAATATATAGTTATTTGCTAGAGGACATCATCAACTTAAGTCTTTAAAATAGGTTAAAGAATTTTGATTGGACATGAGGCAAATAATTTTATGGATTGGTCCATTCACCTAATAATGTCACCAAATTCTATGAAGGAATCCATTAATATTTACTGTTTTGTCCCACCAAATGTTGAGAAGAAATTGATACTTTAAAATGTGATTTGGAAAGAAGATGACAAGGGAATAGGGATAGCGATTGGGTATTTTTCGATTCAAATATAAAACATAAATATATTTAATAAAAAATTTTACTAGATATTAATTTGATTTATGAAATACCTAATGCCTAAATTTATTAGAAAATCAACTAATCAGTCAGGTCATTTGTCAGCTGGAGCAATTGTTTCAATGACTAGTTTGGTGGAGTGAGATAGTACCCTCCATCTGTTATTTCTCATGTTCTTCATTTTGATTCCAATACTATATGTTTTTCAAAAAAAAATCCTGAATTTATTTGTATTATTAAGACAAAAATATGGTTTGGAAGTGAATTCCAAACGTAAAAACAAGCAGTCCTAGCTGGACTATGAACCGTCTTGTTCGCAAATCTGCTAATCCAAGCAATAGTATAAAAATTTGTTTCCATTTGAAGACTCTTGCAACCATCGATGAGAATATCAGACACTCGAGATTGAAGAGCATGAACAATAAAAAAAAAAGGTTTAACCCAGAAACATCTCTAACAATAAAAAAGAAAACAAAAAAGCAGTTCTTGGTCCATGACATGCAAAGAAATGATTAAGATAAGACGATACGATGGTTCCCTCCCTCCAAATATGCTAATGTTGCCACTTCAGTTTTGCAATTTGGGACCATAAACAAAGCACCGAGGCTGTAGCCAGACAAATGTGTAAGGTATACATGTGGATCATGTGTGTTTGTGTTCTTGATAGGCATCAACCCATTACTTCACCAGCTAATATTTGGCCATCACATTTTGTTTTTCACCACCAAATTTATATTTCTCAAATACATACCTTCTATTATTTCAATATTTTTGTCATCTCTATATATATTGCTTACTTTCTTGCTCAATTATTCTTCAGCTGTTTTTGCTGCATTGCTAGTATGTTCATTAAATGCACACTTCCGTTTTCTTCTTGTTTTTTTTTTTTTGAAAAATCGAAACTTATAAAAAATATATCTACTTTTTTATATCCGTTTAGACTATGAAATTGATCTCATTTTAAGATTCGTGACGACATCCTGTCATAAATATTGTTCTACGTATAGAATTTTTCACTCTGTAAAAATATTTTACTCACTCAAGCAATTATTTATTGTACGTAGCCAAGTAGTTTCATTTTAAAAAACATGGGGAAATAGAAGCACTTACAAGATTATTTGTCTTATTAGAAACTTAACTTATCCAATGAAAAACTTGACAAGACATAATATAAAAGAAAAGGAAAAAGAAAAAGAAAGTCATTCTTCCTCTTAGAGGCATATTTTATCAAGCATGACAAACAAATATCAGTGTATTATATTAGCTTTTAGAATCTTAAAGATTCAATTAATTCTAATACATATCTCTTGAAATACAAAATGACATTTTTAGGTTTGGTTCATACTCAGTTTGTTTTTAGAAAACTTACAAAATTGAAAAGAAAAAAAAGTTTAGATATGGAGAGAGGAGTTCAGCTCATTTAACAACCTAATACTGTGGAACATCAGACAAAAATTTGCAGCTTCATAGGATTTCCTTACGCGCAAAGAACATCGATTCATGTTGCTAATAGTTTAATAATCGAATGTCTATCATATAATATATTGGAAAAACAAAAGATTCTACCTAATGTACAAAAAAACAAGATAAGAAAATCCATTTCTCATTTTAAAACCTAGACCATCTTACTTGTTGATTGCCAGACTAGAGTGAATCAAATAATTACTAATAGCTTGAGCATAGGTAAAGACATTTTCATTACAACAATAACCTAACTGTCAAGTTCTTCCTAGAATTTCCAAAGTTGGCAAACTACCCAATTTCAGCTGATTCCTTCCTCTTTCCCTAGAATTTCCAAAGTTGGCAAACTACCCAATTTCAGCTGATTCCTTCCTCTCTCCCTAGAATTTCCAAAGTTGGCAAACTACCCAATTTCAGCTGATTCAACTAAAGACTACTGGTGTTATAATGACATACATACAAGACAAAAACAACGGTATGTTACGAAAAAAATGGAGGAAGTTCAAACTTGTAGGAATTAGATTAAAGCCCACATGGATAACCAGTTAATTATGTTATATAGGAGCCAATCCAATCCAATCCCTTGTCATTCAATCTTTTGAAACAAGACAAGAAGCAAAGAAAGGAGCTTATAAACATCAAATGTGAAAAAAGAAAGAAGAGAAGGCAAAACTTCTAACAACAGAGATAATATCATATGCCCTATACATCACTCTGTCATGTTCATAGATGATGTATATATCTTCTAATCACTCCAACATAGAAGCATAACAACACATCTTCTTATAAGGTACAGCCTGCCTCTTCCTTCTCTGAGTAAACCACTAAATCCTTTATTACATGACAATCTTTTCTTAGAATCTCCAACTGCAGAACTTTTCATCTTCATCTTTGTCTTCTTTTCCAATATACAGACTTCTAATTCTTTCTTTCTCTTTTGACAATGTTGTAAAATGAATTGCTGCCCTCTCTTCTTTCACTAAAATATACGTAGTGAATGGATCATGTTAAGGCTTGGGTGTGAGAAAGGTTTATTATGGGAGATGATTCAGAAGAACAGAAAGTTGGCTCTTATTATAGGGGTGAAGAAAGGAGGTGGGAGTGGTCAAAAGCTGAAAAGGGCCCACTAATAAAAGAACCAAATGTGGTTCATCAAGGTCACATTTCCAAGTTTACTGTCAGGCAACATTCAAAGGATAGAATGTATTAGAAACCAAACAAATTTAAATGAAATGAAGCTCCCTTTTTCTCTCCGCTTTGCCTTTTTCTGGTACAATTTCATAAATGTTTACTTTTTTTATGTGAAATCAATTTAAAAATTCTAAATTTTTAAATAAAATTTAAAAAGGAACTCCATATATACCAAGGCTATGAAATAATAAAAGCTTTTTGAATTTAACCAAAATATAAAATTAATTTTCACATAAGATCTGTGATAAAATTTGGTCACAAATGAAATAAACTCTGAGTTGACTTGTACCAACTCTGTTCTAATTATATTTTTGTAAGAGGATCTATACCTGGTTTAGAAATGGGGATGGTCCTAATTAAGTTGGTAAAAATGCTAAGGTAATCTCTAGTCATGGAAGGCTTTGAGACTAAATTCTGTATATCAATTATAGGTCTAATATCAAAATTCAGATTGCCAAGGTGTATAGACACCATAACAGCAATATGTACCTTCTTTCTTTGAATTTTTTGTCCGTACAACTAATAAACAGTAAAAAATATTCTGTCCTGTCTAATAAATCTCCCAACTATAACATTAGCGACATTTGCACTTCAAAATTTAATTCACATCCTCAAAAAAAAAAAGAAGTTATAGCTGCTGATACCGACTGCTTTAATACCGGAATAGACCTAAATTTTGGTACTGCTGCTATCTCACTGTGAAGGATGAGAGGAAGTGGGTATGCATCCATTTGCTGTCAAATCTACCAATAATTCAGCTATTTTGATGCTCCACTTAATTTGGTTAACATTTAAATTGTAACACTCGTTGTCCAGTCTCTAAACAGAGTTAATGTTAATTTTTAAATTTTTAAATTTAATAATAAAATTCACTTGAAAATACAATTCATTTTTATTGATTCAATTCCAGCCGATAAAGGGTTCAAACCATAGTATACTTGAACACTGACTTAAACTAATCGAGGTACTTGAAGGACAACAAAAATGCACCAAGGTCAATCTCCCACTCTCGACCCTCCAATTTCTTTTTCAAAGGGCATAAAGCAAAAATATGGAGTCCCACGTGATGAAACAAATAAGTTTATTTTTCTTTAATAATTGGAACTAGGGGGGTTTTACACTTGCAACCTCCACTCTAGAGAGGAGAATGATGCATGAATGCAGATCCACACTTCTATAACACAAAATATGTAGAAATAGGAAAAGACCTTAGCTGTATAGTACGGACAACTCAAGATCACGGGTACACGTGATGTTCACGAGACAGACGTGGTCTGTGTCCTTGACATGGAAGACAACCTAGTTTATGATATGTTTTTGAGCCACATTCCTTCTATTTCTTACATCATGACCTCTACTTGTGTGTGGGTTCTCTTTTCTCTTTTCCACGCATGGAGGTTCCCATCGCTTTCCCTTTTTGGTAGAATATAGCTTCTTTTTTTATTTTTGCTTTATCCCCAGAAATTTTGTTTTCATTTTATTATAAAAAAACCCTCAAAATTTGCTTTAATTAGCTACAAATATTAAAAAGTGAAGAGAGTGTGTTCTGTGGCACCTACCAAAGAGTCTATGCTAAATGATGACCGCACTGGCCAATGACTATTATTCTCTCTTGATTCAATTATTCATTCCATAAATTGAAATAAAATAAGTATCAGTACACCAAACATCCCAAAAATTAGAATGAAGAGAGATATTAACTTAGCTCCGCACTTGTAACTAAAATCTAGAGTTTACAGGTTTATGGGTACACGTGATGAAACACTTATTGCATAATTATGAAATGACCTAGTCTTCACTTTTGTCGAAATTTATTAATAATTATTTCATATTTATATAATCTAAGTCAAAATTATGATTATTATATTCTCATACTATTTCATGAATTTTAACAACAGCACTAAAATATGAAATCCTTCATCTTGAAACATTATGTTGGGAAGCCGTCAATGGTTATTGTCCATCAACATTGCACTCATCGATGCTTTCCTATAAGCCACTATTGTCTAAGTTTCTAGAGATTTAGTTGGATTCTTTTTGTATTAACCAAGTCCTAAAGCCTAATCGTAATTATGCAACTATAATAATAAAACTCCTAAGCATCTATATGTTTGAAATTCTACCAAAATCTAATAACAATCTTATGAAAATAAAAATCAAAATTATGGAGTAACTCCAATGGTGAGGTGTATCAGAGTTCATTGAACGGTTTTTATAAAATCAAGGTTCAATACGTAGAAAAAACACTTATGAGATAATATTAAAGTCAAAGTTCAACCATTGCACACCAATTTTTCATGATAAGTCGTTATCCACTTAATGCAAACAAGAACCATTTTCCATCTCACGTGAAATGTAGAACCCACTAAATAGGATCCATGTTTTTGTAAAAAGGGAGAACCATAAAACAAAGAACATAGCCATACACCGCTTATCTAATCATTTGCCTGTGCAAATCTACTTCTCTATTATATAAAATAGTTCCAATGTAACCGGTTTGTAGCAAATGAAATTCATTTGAAAATTTAAAATGTTTTGTTTAAAATGAAAAAATTTAAATTTAAATTCTACGAATTGAAATTCTATTGAATTGTGCATGTCTAACTCAAATTCTACTGTGTAAATGAATTCTACAAAATTAACCATTAAAACATTTATTGACAAAATTACCCTCCATTAGAAATTCAATTATTTTTATTTTTTTTCTTTTTTATTTATTTTCTTTGGAAAATTCCAAATTCCAATATTATTTTTTTTAATTCAATAATGACATTACCTTATATTTTTATTTTTTTTCCTTTTTTTTGAAAAATTCCAAACCAGTAATGACGTTTTTTTTCTTTTTTTTTTCTTTCTTGAAGTTTAGTAATATTGTCACTATAAACTATAAAAACTGAATATCAATAATTAGTTTTAAATGCAATTAAAAACAATAGTAACATTCTTAATATTTTTTTTTAATTTCCAAATTAACTACTTAAAATCAATAAAAATTTATGCATTAATCAAAAATAATTATTATGATGAATGTTACTTGTTGTATAATTAATTAATTAACATGAAATATTAATGTACTTATTTATATAAAATTTATTATTTATATTTTAATAAGAAAATGACAAGTTATTATATTATACATAATAAATATAATTGGTATTTGTTAGTTATTTTTTTTAATTATTATGTCAAGAGTGTTATAAGAAATAAAAACAAACGAATTTTTATTTAAGAATTTATATCAAATATAATTTTTTAAAATTTAATTAAATTTTCTAATTTAAATTGTAGTATACCAGATATAATAAATTCATTTGCAAATGAATTCTAATCGAAATTCATTTATATGAATTCTACCACTATTATTCATTTATTCTAAACATACTGATGATCGGTCAACATCCAGTAAATGGCCAAAAACCCTTACCCAAAACGGACCCCTACATGAAAGTGACCCAACATGCAAACACTTGGCGAGTCTGTAGCAAAACTTACACTGTAGCTAGACCCCTACCCAAATACTGATAACTGAAGGAAATTTGCATAACGATTCCACAAGTTATAGAAGTCAAAAGTTTGACCAGTCTCTCTTCTACATGTGACTCGGTGCCCTAATATCAACTGTCAATGAATTCTGTATCACTGCAAAAGCTTAGTTAGCTTGTTAGCTTAGCTCCTCTACCCTGAGATTCTATCAGTGAAAATTTTGAGCAGAACCAGTCAACTTTAATAAAGCACAGTACCACTATAGACTGTAAAGCTTTTTAGTTTTTACTGCAGTTCACAACATTATTACTAAAGATACTTTAATCAGTTACCTCGCGAAATGTTAGTGTGCTTGATGGATAAGGTTCCAGCTAAAGTAGGTATTGCAAGAGGGGAAATATAATTGATGATGACCATGCTGCTGCATCTGGTAATTATACTTCATCCTGCATTACACACGCACACAGTTTCTGGAAATCAGTACTTGGTGCCAAAGTGCGCGAAGCTACTTTTATAGCAAAAGCTGTTCATTATAATAAATGAAAATGAATGCACAAAAGAGATTGAATCATATTGATCCTAACAACAAATGTATATTATTCCACTAGTACACCTAACTACCATAGCCCTCTAGGCACACCAAACTCCTTCAAAATCTGTGAATTTGGATTCTAATGCCAGTCTATTATATTAGATGATGGTGTGATTTCAGCACATTATTCTACTGCCCACAGTAAAATTGGATTTCCATTTCCTTGTTTTACTTTTTACTTTTTGCTTTTTTTTTATTGCTTAGAAATAAATTAGACTATATCTTCTGATAGTGTGTTGTAAAGGTTCCATGAAAACCAGAAAAGTGATTAGACTGAGAATGTAATTACAATTCTCTACTAATTGCTTACACTTATTGTTAAATCTCTTTATATTATAAAAGCAACAATAACTCTAAACTCGGGAATTATCCATTATTGCATTGAAACTTCACTTAGGAAAAAGAAAACAATTTTTGATATTTTTGCAAAAAGCAGTTAAATACTGCTTTTAGAATGTTTTAGAATTTTTACGGCTAAACTATCACAAATGCTTAAAAAGAATAGTGCAGTTGACTTTAACTAAAAATAATATAAGAAGTTGTTTCTCTCAACAGCAGCTGCAATTTATATATAAAGTCCCAATTGAAAAATTGAAGGACAAACAGCAGAACAAATCCCCATTCTCCATCCATCACCCTTACAACGAAAGCAAAAAGGAAAGGAAGAAAAATGGTAAAAAGAAAACCAGATCAAATAGATCTTTTACATTGTGATAGCTTTTCTTTAGACTTTTACATTTGGTTGTTCTACTTCTACTTTTGAAAGTGAGTAAGACATCAAATGAACATATGCCCACTTCATATCGCATAAGACCATAATTGTAGCATAAAAAAGATGCAAGTAACTAGAAAATAGTCATATAAAATTGCGTACCATTAGTGATTAGGAATGATGATGATTGAAACTTGAATGTAATGTGGTCTTCAAATCATCGATGTCTTTGAGCAATTTCTCATTCTCGTGCTTCCTGTTCTGTATCTCAACATGTAAAGCTGCAATTTAACAACTTAAAGAAGATCACTAAGAAATCAAGTATTATCAAGTAAATTTCTTTCTAAACATCTACAATATCTAACTATCCCTCAAATAAATGGACAAAGAAATATCAGAAAACACAAAAGTCAACTAGTATAATATTTAAGGCATCCAACTGATAATGGGGCAACTTCTACCTAATCCAATGAAATTAAATGGTACATGATTCAAAAACACTAATCAATGAGACCAGAAACAAGAGAAAATAAGTTTGAAAAACTTCCAACATCACTTTAAAGGTCTCTCACTATAAAAATACTCCCATGAAGATCAGCACAAGGCTTATTTCATTCTAACATGTGGTAACAGCCTAAATAAATTTCAAGCATGATTATAGCCTTAATTTTTTATCTAGACAAATTTATTATCCTAGGTCTGAAATTTCGATAAACAAACAAGGATGGAATTAATCGATCAAGAAATGTATTTATATGAGTTATGCAAAGCTTACTTGCTCCATTAACACATCAAAGTAGTACTATGTTAAGACAGTAGCACAACTAACCTAGAGAACTAAATGGAAGTCAAAGGCTACAGTAGCAAGAAAAAGAATATACTAAAACAAGGAGGGTTAAGCAATGATGCCTTAAACAGAAGAAGCAAAGGATATCCTGATTATGTGTAGTAATATACATTACCAGAGTTTGAATCCTGAAGATCTTGAAGAACTTCTTCCACAAATGCTAACATTGAATTCTTGAAAGCATCATTTTTTTTATCCATGAGACTGATTTCATTCTCAAACAACTCTTTCTCTGACAACAATTTCACAAGTTCATTGTTTTCTCCTTTGTCAATGTCCCTCTGAAATTCTAGGCACAGCATGGAAAACTGTTCCCTGTACAGGATTCGGACATTCAGTATCATTGTCTACGCAAGAATAACATTAAGCAAAAGGAGGAGCTAAAAACCACAAAGGGAAGTAGATCCAATGTTTATCTGTGTTAGCTATATAGTCATTAATTTACGCTCCAACACTCATTACAGAATAGGAAAATCCACATACAACAACAATAAGCAAAACTAAGTTAATATTAATGTAACTAAAGGAAAACTCTATACTACCTAAATGAAATACTCCAGTAAAGCCCCCTAAATCTGTTGACATGAAAAAACAAAATAATTGAAACTAACAAATATAACCCCAATATTTTCTTTTTCGCAACTCATTTGCATCACGGATCTTGAGATAAAGGCAAAAATCAGAAACCTTGTTTGTGGCTATGGTTCTACAATTTAAGAAAAATGTGAATACCTAAATGACCTATTCTTAATTTCCCATAACTCTGTTGAACGTTTAATTAGATTAAAAATAATTTTTAAAGCCTTAAAAACCACAAGAGATGAAATGATTCTGTGGGAATCATCTTTGATAAGGGCATGTAAAAGATGTTCTACTCACATATAAATGCTACTTGAAATCTTTTTGTGCATATGAGAAACCATGTTTGGAACCAGTTGAACATTAGCATAATAAAATTAAATTCTTAAGAACTGTAGTTTTGAATTTACTTGAAAAGGATGAAATTTCATAATCTGACACTAAAATTGCATATTCACACTTTCTTTTTGTTGTAATATAATGTACGGATTTCGTCATCACCCTCTAGGTACTACTGCAGTAAAGAAAGCTAAAATAAGAATTGGTAAAATATTCAAAGCGTCTTACGTTTGAAACTCTCAAAAGGTTCAATGCACCTGCCAGAACTGAAAAGAAGTAAACGAAATGCGAAGCTACCATTTTTGCAATACTATAGCCATATGTATTACAAAGTGTTTGTGGTCCCAAAAGAATGCAAAACTTAATTTGAATTATACAAAATCTAAATGCATAAGCATCAAGACTTAATTACCTTTTATTGTTCATTCCTTTGTGCATCTCCTCCCTCTTTGTTCTTAAACTAACTAATTCATCCTCCAACAATTTGACGGATTTTCTTGCTTCATCTATACAATTATTGAAACAAAAATATCAATTCAGATTAAAAGCATACCGATATAAAACATAAAAAATATAATAAATAAATTCAAATTGCTTTTTTTTTTTTTTCAAAACTGATTTGAATATATAAGCAAAGAAAAGGCAAAAAATAAAAATAAAAAAAAGCTCGTACTGGTGACGGAGACTAGTCCATTGATCTCAAATTGAGAGACATAAAGCGTCTTCGTTAGCTCTGATTCTCTGGCGAAGAATGTCGACTCCAACTCTGTGCATTTCACGATCTCTGACTCGATCTCTCGAGTTATTTGAATATTTGCCTCTATTTCTTCATTTACCTTATAAGTGAAAAATAATAATAACAATAATTCAGTTAAGCATTGGAACTGATGAAAAGAAAACCTATTAGTAATTACAAGGAAGAGAAAAGAGGATACGAATACTTGATCGAGCATGTCCTTAAGTGAAGAGATGTAGCAGAGAATCGCGCCTGAGTCGTCCATTGTTCTACTTTTCTCTCTTGCTCTGAGCTTTTGCTTTTCTAATTTCCCGCGTTTTCTACAATGGCTTTCGTTGAATTCTTTGTTTTACTTTAATTTTTAAAATTTTGTTTATTTTATTTTAAAAAATGTAAATAAAATAATTACTTTATCTAAAAATAAAAAAGTGATTGAAATAAACGTTTTCTTTATTTTATTTTATGCTCACATTTAAAAATATTAAAAAATTGAAAAATAGTTTTTATTAAATTCTCAACCTGTAATTTGTCCTAATTTAACTTCTACACGTATTGAGAAAATTTAATTAATTTAATTAAACTATAATTTAACTTTTTTTCCTAATATATCATTTAACTTTTTTTTTCCTAATAAATCAGTATCCATTAAAATTAAATGATTCATATTAAATTATTCTTGAAATTAATCAAACTATAATTGAATATTTGACTAAATAGAGTTTTCTCGGAAGATTAAATGTTGATATTTTAATTTTATTTATATTAAGATTTAATTAACGATGATGTAATAGTTTAACCATTATATTTGTTGACAAAGAAACATTAAACAAGGGAAAAATAGTAAATTTCAAATATTATTCTTTTTTAAAAAAATGAAAGAAGATAACAATTTGAGATGGATGAAAAAGAAAAATGGAGTAAAATTTTCAATACATCTTCAATTACCGATTAAAATTTTTAGTTTTTTAATGTATTTTTAATTAATAAAAAAAATGACATTCTTTTGAATTTCAACAATTTTAATGAAAAAATTGGATAATATGTATAATTTTTATAATAAATAATTAAATTGATGATAACTTTCAAGCTAGTCAAAGACCTGAAATAAACATACTAAGGTTGGAATATTCCAAAAACTATTCAATGTTGCTTCTGAAAATATAGCACAAATTATTTTTTTTTTCTTAATCAATTAGTATTATGAGCTGATTTCTGTTTATTATAATAATTCTCTCTTTTATCGGCTGTGAGGTTACGGATCAAACAGCAGAAACGGATCAGAATATTTAATTTGTGGAGTTAATAGACAAAAGAATAGTCTTGAAGTCAGTTAGTGGCATAGCTACCGAGATTAATGCAGTCAATTCTGTCTCTCCTAGAAGTTGATCGGATCACTCACTTGAAGCTCACCCTCTTCATCATAAATGATCCGCTTGTCCGAAAATGACATAGAGGTAATTGGCAGATTTATGACATTTTGAGGCCTCAAATTGAATGGAAAAGCTATAAAAGTTCTTGATATTCAATGAGTTCAAGACACGAACCATTTTTCATGTGCAATTTCAGATAATACGGTGTCTATACAACAACAACAACTGAACTTTAAGCCAAACTAGTTGGAAGTTGATTATCTCTATACTGGCTGTTAATATCTACGACAACCCTCTTCCTTTAACCAGGTTTGGTACCAGTTATACTTTGCTAAGCTCACAAAGGCAAAGTGGTTGCCATTCAATCAAGGGGAAAAACAATTAGTAAATTGGCTAACATAAAGAGAAAGATAAGAGGGGATGATGAGGGAGGGGTGGAGGAGAGCAGCTATAGCAAATAAGTTCTAACAGAAAGCAAAAGAATTCCTCACAACATAGCTTCCTTTCATGCAAGTCCCTTGATTACCCTCCTCTGAATCTGATTCTCCCAGTAACAAATATCTTCACTCTTCAGTTATCATACTGGCTCAACAATGTTATAAATTTGACAAATATTGGCTGGTTCAGCAGATAAATAGTTTCATCTGAACTAAAGATAGGATCATATTGCCCAATTTCTGACCAGACCAGTACAATGCTTTGAAGGACAGACCTCTGGTCTCAGATTAATCACATCTCAACTCCATAATCACAACAAAATCTTCCGAACTCCTCTTCTTTCGACACTTGATCTTTCATTCTCTCTTTTTCCTCCTAAAAGTGAACTGAAATAAAGTAAAATAGCCCCAGAAAATTGCACCTACATAAAAGATTCAGAATTTCATATAACAACTAACAAGACTGAATAATTTCATTTTCACTTTGTATACAAAGAGATGAAAATGGGAGGCGCTGTCAAATTATTTTCTAGTTTTTACTATCTATTGCATGACATAACTCCCAAGACACCTGCAAGAGCAGGATGAGTACAATATAAGGTATAAACAATCAAATTTATCAAACAAAAAACTGAGAATTTGCAAGAATGCAATCCTTTAATACCAATTAACTGTGAAGTTTAGTGGATGATTGATAAAGATGAAGGGACATTCTATCAGAATTGGATCTCAACTCCACTGTAAAGCAACAACTTGCAGAAGAAAGAAAACCGCAATGACCAAGGCAGAGAAATTATACAATTAATTCCGAATTCCAAGCCAATTCACATTCAATTTTAGCATCCAAAATACACAGCTTCAAATCCCTTACCTTCTTGTATTTCAGATTGGTAGGTTTGCTTCTGTTCACTTTTTCTCAGTAACCAAGCAGGAAAAGAAAATTAAAAATAAACTGAAATTAAAAAAGAAAAAACTAAATGGAGTCTTCAAGCTGATTCAGCTTCTCTTTCTTCTTCAATTCACTCTCATATTCTTTCAATCTCTCTTTCATCTTCTCCTGCAAATCCAAACAAATAGAATCATGCACTAGTTATTGCAACCCCCAAAGGCTAAATTATTTTCTCAGTAGCTAGAAAAATAAAATTAAAAGGTTTAAAAATTGAAGTTCCCCATACAGAGAACAGAAAAAAAAAAAAAAGGAGAATGAGACCTTGTAGCCGACTTCGGCGCGGTGCATAACGTAGAAACCCAGAATGCCACCCAGAATCGTGCCAGTGATGATCCGTATATAACCCCACTTCACCGCGTCTAGCACCATAATTTCCCCTTCTCACAGCCTCTTTTTGGAGAAGGACGGCTATTTTGTTTCTGAGTTTTCTTTCTGTCTGGATCAAACCGCACCGTTTAAAGCTTGCGAACAGAACTCACGCTTTATTTTCATTTTCTTATTTTAAAAAAAATAAAAAAAATCATTTTCTTTCCTAGATAAAATTCTCTCTCTTTTTTCTTTTTCTTTTTTTTTTTTGCCCTTTTCCTGTGTATTCACGCTCGGGTCAGATAATATTCAGGTGAAATGTCGCAATAATAGTGAATTTACATTTTGCTCTCCTAATATTGCAAGACTCCAAATATCCTACCTCTAAATTTCTAGGTAAAATTTGTTTGGGATTGGGGTCCACTTAATTTTTCCTTTAACAAAATTTGAGATAATGTTAATTTTAGTACCTAAATTTATCAATTTTTTCTATTTTTATAGTTGAACGAAAAATTATGACAATTAAGTGTCTGAATTTATATTTTTTTTTCTATTTTGATATCTATTATCAATATAGACTACCAGAAAATCTAAGACACTTAATAAGACCCACACACTCCTACATGTTAAACCTATCTGGGCCGACTAATTTGACACGTAAAACGCCAGCATGGCAAAAGAGACAAAATGTCCTATTTGCCTCATGCTTGTTATCCTCCAAACAACAAACCAACGCCGCATCTACCCTGACCTAAGATGATACTTACTGTATCTGTTTCATCAAAAGATATATTGTCATGGTGGTAGTGGTGATTAGGCATAGGAAATAACATAGTAAAAGAATTGCTTTGGCTATGAAACAAACCACATGTACATTGACCCATCATGTTCCCTTGAGAACTCCAACACCTATGCATCATATCTTTCAATTTCTTCTTCTTCAAATTCTTTAACAAGCTTTTCTCCCCAAAACGAACAAGACTTAATTTGGAATTTGTAAAGAAAGGATTATGAGCCTGTATGTATGGGAACGCAAGATAAAGAGATCAGAGAATCTGTACTAGGCAAACAGTAAACCCAATAAGAGGAGCTTGTAATAATAGTGTTTGAATAAGAGAAGCTTTGTCTGGCAGCTTTATAGGCTAAGAGGGGGAGTGTTGGTTTGTTGTTTGGGGCGATAATAAGCAAGGGCAAATAAGGTATTTTGTCCCTTTTGCCACGCTGGTAAGTGTTAAATTAGTCAATAGGTGAACACGTTGAAGGTTTTATTAAGTGCCATTAAACTTTCCTGTAATCCATGTAAGTAGGAGACACCAAAATAAAAAGAAATTGCAAATGCAGACGTTTAATTGTCACAATTTTCTATTAAAATTGACAAATTCAAACACTAAACTTAACATCATCCCCACAAAATTTCTAAGATAAAAGAAACTCGAAAGACAATGCTATTAGACAACATTATCAACAAGCGAGCTCCTCCAGCACTCATTCTACATTTTAACTTTGATTACCATCACTAATTTTCTATTAAAAGTTCATTTAACTATTATTAATAAATAGGCCAGAATATTTTAATATAACCACTTAAAATGTTCTCTGTGTACAAACAAATCATCATTGTTAAACCGACCCAGGAAAAAAAAAAACCCGAGAGAGACATCAGTATTCAGAAATCAACTCTGCAATACAAATGTTACAGAGCACCAACAGGCAACTCTCCTACATCAAATATACAAGTTTTGACTGCAACTTCCGATTAGGATGCGAATCATATTTCCCCACGGGGCTTACACATTCTGCTGCTCTATCAATAATTACATTGGATTGGAGGGTGTATAGATAGATCTAATTGGATCTATTCGGTTACACACTCAATCACATACAACATGTATATAGTTCATCCATTAAGTATGTGTCTGCCCTTTTCTCTTCAACTTTGAGGTCTTCTGATTAAATGCTTGCTTCAGAGCGGACATTACATAGGCTAACAACTCTTCATGGTGGGAAAATGTAAAGTCCAAGTGAGCATATTCGAACTCGCTATATGTCACATCCACACCTGCATCCTTCATTAACCTATAATGCTGTTGGACCATTGAAGGCCGAATCACATTGTCCTTCTTCCCAGCAACCAAATCAACAGGAATATCAATAAGTCCATAGAATATGCCCAAGTCCAAAGGCTCTGATGATCCGTACACCTTCATATTGGCAGATGCACTTCCATAATCATACATTATAAATTTCTTTGCATGTTTCATTTGTGCAAGATGGTGGGCCACATACAATGATAGTCCAGGCATGTCATTCATGTTGTAGTGTGGCAACCCTAATACTCCTACCCAGTTTGAGCTGTCTCCACCAGCACCATAACTCATTAAGGTTTGAACCAGTCCTCCAACTGCCGGGTAGTTGTGGAAATCCCGAGCCAACTTGTTTAGCAACATCCGGAAGAATCTTGTTGGTATGTATATGCCGGGAACAATGGGTGCCAGAATAGGGGCTAGCACAAGGAGCAGATACTCTGCAGCTGTAAATGCTAGATTGGAGTCATGATGGAAACCAGCAGGTGACAAACAAATCAATCTGGACAGTCTGTGTGGCTTTTCTTCAATACGACGCGTTATAACATACATCAGCATGCCAGCTCCTCCCAAGCTATGGCAAATTGCACACAGTTTGTAAGGCTGATCACCGTTTATTTCTTCCTCAAGATCAGGCTGGCTAATCTTCAGTTCCACAGTTTTAACTTGGTGGATTTTCTCTATCATTGCTGGGATATCCTCAGTTCCATGCTCATTGATAGAATAACGCCAATACCTACATTTGATTTGCTGCTTTCAATTAATTGATCAACATATACAAATTTCTATCAAGTACAACAAAACAACCGGGAGGGATATTGTTCCTATTCCCGAACATCTTCCTTCCAATTTCAATCTCCAGGGTTAAAAACAACAAGAGGACCAAGTTTACTTACTTCCGTGAGGAAATTTTCTTGTCAACATGTTCCCGAGAAACCAAACCTCGAAAATTCCCAAGGAAAACATCATATCCTGCAATATAAGAAAGCAGCAGCATGTTCTTCAATCTTAATAATAATGCATTAAAAGATCCATAAAGTCTTGAGGCAGATGTTACCAACCTTGATCATATGCTGCAAAAGCAGGAGAACCAACAACCCCATTAGACACCCATCTGGACAACAACAAGAAAAGAAATGAATGTACGAGACAAGATGAAAGAGCGCTTACTAGCGATTAGGCAAAGATTTGTGCTAGTCATTAAAAGAGGAAGCTGCGGTTCCAAAGCCCAAAAGGCTACCAACTACCCGCATCTAATTTGTCCAGTTTTAAGTATGTTAAAATATACTCCCTCCATCCTATTTTTTTGGCATGGTTTGACAAAACATGCATATTAAGAAATTTTTCCCTTTTTTTACCTTTAACTTCATTAACATAATAATAAAACTCTTTTATTTAATGAAAAATCATAAAGGTTATCATAAAAAATATAATTGTTTACATGTATACAAAATGGGACAGAGGGGAGCAAACTCCTAATATGGGTGAACAAGAGCATAGCTACTACTTAGAAATCACTTGTTTTAGGTACTCCCCATAGAGTGCGAGAAAACCCAAATTCGGATTGACCAAGTTCCACTTCATTTCAAGTTAAGCAATATTATACAGAGACCACTAAAGGCATAAGCAGGTATACATCTCAAAATAGGATGATTGAACAATGGAACATCTGATTTATGGGGGAAGGCTCCCAAACAATGTATGTTTATAATGCTGATATAATATCTACTATTTAAAGAGACTGAACCCACTTTGCCCTTGTACAAATCATTATTAAACAAAAGAAAACTAACTCACCCCATGGATGAATCCAAGATCCCATGCTGAAGGTAAACAGCTTTCCGTGAATCACGCCTGCAGTATCAAACCGCAGATTCAGACAGCATGTCCTAGTGCAAATTAACTCTTTTGAATGAAGAAGAAACAAATAATACCTGGGTATCCTTTCTAAAAGAAGAACGTATCCATCAGAAGTGATCACCCGAATGGCTTCATATGGATACCTAAAACAGATAGAGAAATGGAAACTCGTAGAGCACAAGTAGAGCATGTAGAATAAAGTGACTAATTTAACTAGGCAGCTCCCTTACCCAAGCTCTGTTATGACATCCTGACATGTCCTTGCATCTGTATTCAGAGACTGTTGAAAAGTAGTTTTCTTTTCTGTAATAGCTGGATCATCCTCTCCAAGTGTAGCTGTAGGGACAGACTCATCTGAAATGCTATTGCAAATATTTTCTTTGCTGCTGCTCTGACATGAAAACCATCTATACAGTACTCTCAAAACTTCTGATGGTGAAAGAACAAGATGTGCAGCTTTGTGAAAAAAATCGAATATAGCCTCTATGAATATCTCAATTGCCAGATGAAGATCCTACAGAGCCAACATAAAAGGGAAAAAGAAAAAAAAGAAAAAAGAACCTGATAATTAAAAAACATAAGAGGCAAAGAGGATTAAAATATAAAGAAAAGAGTAAAAATGGATAACACATTGAAGAAACCTCAATGACTCCACGTCTCCTGTCAGTGGTGCGATGAATAACATGATCCTTTGGAACATGCATACTCCTAATTGAATGCAACCATGAAGGCTTGTTGCTTCCCCTCGTTGAGTAGGTTGTTGACCCCCTTTTGTAAAATAAATGACAAAGCCATAATGGTATTCCCAGCAGAAACCTCACGGGAAAGAGAATCCAAGAGAATAAGAGCATAATCAATCCTGTTGAGTGTCCACCATTCCTGGTGAAAGAACTGGCACGGGATATTCGTGAACTATAAGAAGACGGTGATGGAGGACATACTGCATCACTATCCTCTTCTGCCGATGAATAATCCGGGCTAGATGTACCAGAATCCACGGACAGTTCATGAATGAATTTGTTGAAAGAGGACACCCCACTATCATCATCATCATCATCACAAGGAAAAAAATGAACAAGTTACCAACAAAAATTAGAACTTCCAGAAAAAAAAAAATCTCTAATGAATCTCTGTGGTACAATAGCCACCCAAAATGCAAATAATAAATTAATTACTGACAAGAGAGATGGTGGTGAAAACACAGTGAGCAGGTCATACGCAGCATCATTCACCCTAATTTTTATTTGTTTATTTTTTTTTAAACTTTCAATCATCAAATTTTAAATTGGTCTAATTCAAATAATTAATTCAATATCTGTGATTTTAAGATATTAATTAACCACTGATAGTCAAGGACAAGATATCCAGATGTAAATTTAAAGTCTTAACCAATATGACTACCCAATCCAAATTGCTATGCCCTGTAGATTGAGAATTGAAGCAAAGAAATCAGAAAGATTGGCTAAAAAGAACAAGGCTGAAAAAAGACTGAATCTGGTTTTTGGATTTTCCTGCTTAGAAGAAAACCACTTCCACAAGCAACAGGCAAAATTCTGACCTACAGGGATGATGCAGGTTGGCAAAAAATAACAAATCCTGTTAATATTTTCTCATCAAAACTAGAGAAAAGTTCTCATTTTATCAACAAAATATATAGGTCGAGTACTTGGTATTCAAATTTCTTGCATTTAATCACTTATAATTTATATTCTGATCATGATTCAATTAACTGCTACCTCCAAATTCCAACCTGATTAAAAGCTAGATGGAATGGATTTTTTGGTGGAACATTTGGACTTAGATGCATACTTCCTTCTACTCTGTATAATCTTTCTTCATGTTCAAATGCACATCATTTTCAGGTCTACTTCTTCCCTAATTTTTTTGCATCACATGAATTTGTTTGCTTTTCTACAACAATGCATCTATAGGCCTGTGTTGGACAAAGGCCAATCGTCTCTCAACTTATCCTCTATGAATGTATCCAGCATCTTTCCCTAAATTAAATCTTTCTAATCTGCCAACCACATTTTTTTCTTTTCTTTTTTTTTCCTGCAAATCTAACTCAACATTCTCACTTCAGTATCATTGACTCTATCACTATGTTTTTGCTTTTCTGTGTTCACTTTCATAATTAGACAATTTTATAAGGGAAAAGAAATTTCTTTCAGCCCTTCAAGGCCTTCTGTACATAAATGGTCAGAACATCCAAGTTTAGCCTACCTCTTTTTTTTTCCTTCCTATGGTATTCTTGAGGTTATAGTACATATATTCTGTCTTTGTAATTGACTCAGGGATTCATAAACTTACCCCAAGTTAGCAGTGATGAACCGAACTTTGCAACAAAATAGAGGAGAAAAACCCTAAAATAAAATTTTCAGGCCTCCTTAGATCAATACTAAAAGCAAACCTCCTTGCTATAAAAATCGACGAAATGGGTCCCATAAACAGAAATTCCTATAAAATCCCCCTGTTCTAACAACTGTAGAACCGTAGATAAATATAACTCAAACAAATGCATGAAATAAACATGGCACAATCTTTCTAGAGAAGTCAACCAGCATAAAAAAGAAAGATCCCAATGGATAATTCAAAGAAAAATTCACCATAATAGTTTAAACATACTTGTCCATCCAGCGAGGGAATCGAGGTCCACGAAAAGTTGGCCTAAGCTCCCAGCCATGAATACCTTCAAGAATATTAGCTTTCCCTGGCAAAAATGTCAACAAAAGTGCCGAAAATCCATTTATCAGCCTCACAATATTATGCAGAGACTCGTAAGTGAACGTCTTCACCGACCTGCACTAAAAACCAAAACAAAAACTCTTAAGAAAGAAGCACTAGTAACAGCCAATACATTTACAAGGATGAAATTGCAAGAATTCATAACAGAATTTAAATAAATAAATGAAATTCTAATCTATCTAAATAAAATATTGACCACAATAACATAAATGGTAAGAACATTTCTCTTCAACAACTCGAAAGTCGAAATCAAAATACAAATATATGAAAATCTTTATATGTATAAGGGAAGCGACTCACTCTTTGGCCACAGCCAGGACGGTGTCGACGAGTCGCTGCATAATTTAAACCTCCAATGTATGATTGTTGAATCGGAAATCAAAATCCTCCAAATCGAAATCGAAATCGAAATCAAAACAAGAAATTGAAAAGAAAAAGAAAGAAACAGAGAAAGAAAACAGTGGGTTAAGAAATTCAGGAAAGATAACGAGAGGATTTAGAAAAACGGATTCCTTGCCCGATTTTCTCGGAGAAAAAACGCGAAACAACGGCGATTCTTGCCTTGCAAAGGAGAGTCGGTTAGTCGTTTTATAAACTCTTCTTAAAAGTCAGATTTTTCGTTAACTTCAATTACACGTGGACAGATTTGGTTGGACAGGGAGGATATGTGTCTTTTTCCTGAAGACACCTACTTTTGCACAGTTAAGGACACCTCAGTAGTCAGTGCTGAGTGGTTTAGTTTAGGAGACATGGATAAAGCTTGCACACGTGGACACGAATTTGATGTGGGCCGTTGATCAAAACTAGACGGCTGTGATGCACTTTCGGTCCAATCAGAGCGCCTGCATAGGTAAAATGTCAGTCGGCCATATAAACGTGGCTAGCTACTTTTTTAAACTTACACGCATCACACATAATGGTAAGCCACGTAGGATTATGCCCTATTTCTTTGTTATTGTTATTAATAATTTTCTCAGCATCAATGTTGCAATGGAAGTGTTACGCTTCCGTTGACATTACATTAATTAGCCATTGCAATGGTTAATCTAACACGGCTGTGACAGAAAATAGAATTGTGGGGCTAAAAAAAATTTCAAGGGTTAAAAGGGAAAAAATTGAGAACATTTTCTGTTTTAAAGAGTAAAAAATAATTTTCAATAATTTATCTTTTTTGGTTGGGGGCGGAAGCCACCCGTAGCTCCTCCGTCCCTTGGCTCCTTCATCGTTGAATATAGGAAAGAGATATATTAAAGTTGATTCATATAGATGAAAACCAATAGAAATCTCATAACTGGTGGTTTAATTGACTTTGTTTAATATTACTAGATCTTCTAAGATTATTTTGCTTGAAATTGTTTTCCAGTTTGGGATTTTTTTTTTTTTTTTAAGTTTTTAGGTTGGGACTTGAATGGTAGGCACGTGCTCTTGATTCCATTGGCAGCTTGATTGAGTAATCGACGTAAGCAAGGGCCCCTGGTGTCCGTGTATGCGTGTCGTCTCCACCTCCGTGCTTCGGCTTCTATAATTAATAATATTTCCATTTTTGTCTTTATGAATAATGTATCCTGTTCAGCGTTTGCAATTAATTTTGAATAGATGTTAGCCAGCGGCTCTAATGGAAAAATTTTATTGTGTTTAGGTTGCAATGAATACAGGCTTCAAACACGCTGGCGTTTCCGTGCTTTTAAAGGAAACCGAAACTTTCCCAATCCTTTCCAAAAAGTGGAGCCCTTGATTATTGTAAATTTAAAATTTAAAAAGAAAGGACTAATTTTGTTTACAAACATAAATTATTTGGGTTCCTTCATTGGCTATGTTTCAAAAATAATATACAGCACATGCGAGTATTTGCATGAAATAGTTGGATGAGAGAAAAACGGGCATTGTAACTTTCCACTTAGAGAGATAGAAATTGTAACAAACTAAATAAAATACTTCGGGTATGCAAATACCCATACCCGAAGTGTTAAACCCAAACCCAATCCACATCTATGACAAGTAGTAAATTTAATATTTTACCCGTCTCAGACCCGTTTAATTAATACACAATCCTGCTTTAAACATGTTGAGGCAGATCAGTCACCTACAAAAACCCGCCCCTGCTTCCATCTTTATGCCAAAGTTAGAATTAGCTACTTATTATTTCCCATCATATTTCATAGTATTCCGCAAAGATACTTCTATCTTTCTGTGACAAGGAAAAAATTACGCACTATAGCAATTCTGAAGTGGGTTACCACTTGACTGTGTTCTGTTGAATGCATTAACATTTACACAAATTTCTTGCCCACAGTGGGCCGTACATGCATCAAATTAGAAATGCAATCCATAGAGAAAGTGGCCTGCATGTCGAATTTGATTTCCATGTTGTCTAAAACTCCAATCTTGGAAGTTTATGCCGACAAACATACATCGTTTATGCTGACTCACTATCATCTCTCAGCAGTGAGGTGGCTGCAGCTGAGATTGTTGTTGTACTTGTGCTCGTGCCTTCTTTAGCTACTTGTGTAAATGCAAACTCAGAAACTAGAGCCAAGTGATCACTTCCCAGTTTCTGTATAGTACAAGGGTTGGATTCAAATATATAGACATTCAGTAACAGAAATCGTATCTTGATGCACAAATAACCAAACAATGCAATTCAGAACCTTAATGAGTGTCATCATATATTTTATACATATTCTTTTGTGAATGTCCATGCGCAGATGATCTCACCTTAGAAAACGAATTTTCTTATTATATAATATCGTTACAAATGCCTAAAAATAGAATTTTTCTCTTAACGTGAGATTACTCATTTCATAATGATTGAAAAACAAGAACTCGCTGTTAGGAAAGAAGTGTATGAATGAAAATTCATTAATTTTGGGGTTTGAAGATAATCACTAAAATATTATATCACCTAGAAAACCACTCACTATATCATGAAAATATCAGCAATATTATTCTATGCTAAAACTTCAAGAATAGGAAAGCAGAAAAGGGAAAAAAAAAAAAAGAGTATCATACCTTATATACTTTCTTAGTGACAAAAACTGATGCATTTAAAGAAAAAAGAAGAAAACCAATTTCGAAGATGGCCTGAGGTTTTAATTTGCGAAAAAATAACAGAATTCGGTAGTTGGTTTCTCACCAGGGAAAAGGAAAAGAAAAGATAGGATCTTCTCCTTTAATGGAAAAGCTTTGATTAGTTCTTACTGAAATGGCATTACCATCTACATAGTTCTTACCTCGCAGGGAAGGCCACCTGTCCTCTTGAGAATATCAAATGGAAGAGTATCCAGAACTCGTATAGGTACTACACCATCCGAGTACCTGTACCAAATGCAAGAATTTTCGTACTCTCATCATCAACATAATCAGAGACTTTTAGAAGGGGTCTTTACCATAAATAATCTACAGTTCCGAGAAACTTTGAATGGTAGGAAGTAGCTAAAGGTTCACCGTGTAAATCCCTTGTTCTTGTAGAGCCCTGAAAATATTATATAACGCAGTCCACATATTTTTCAAATGACGTGTCTTAGAGGATGCGTTCACAGTAAAAATATTTAGCCATACTGCAAATGACGATCCACCAAAAACTACCAAAAGTAGAATCCTAGATACCTTAACTGTGGCATAGGAGCTGCTAAGCTTCAAAGGATGCATAAGCAACTGGCAGTCGGAGTTGCCAGTTGCAGCTTTAACCTCTTCATTGGTCCAACAGTTCTTCAAATATCTGAAATGAAAAGCACAAGTATATTTTGAGATGTAACTGAAGGGACAAGATATCCATGTCCAATGGACTTGAATTACTTGAAAATAGAGCAAATACAGTTCATGCTCTGGATAGGCTTCCTGTGCAAGAGAAACGAAATAAACAACAGGTAAAAGGAAGATTCAAAGCTGCAGACTGCAGTATATTAATCCTAAATTATAAGATGGTTGCATGTCAATTAATTTTAAAATATAAAATTATAAAATTAAATCCTAAACTATAAAATTACCAAGAATAAAAATTTTATTATTCATCAAGATAGATTTGCATATGTACTGTATTGCCTCTTTTCCTTGTTTGTGCCTATGTTAAAGAAAAGGGACAAAGACCTGTCCATCAAAGAGAATGGATTCCCCATTTCTTTCTTGAAACCAAAAACTTGTGCAGGTTTACAATTCCTCTGCCCAGACAGCTCTTTTTTGTCATATAACATAATTTCCAACTGCAAACAGAACATTCCAATTTCGATCAAGAACCTAAAAGTTGTTGTTAAAGTATTGCAATTCCACAGCAAAGATGATTCTAATACATTAAACAACTAAAAAAAATGTTGTTAACCTCAGATGAAGCCAAGAACTTGTATATTGCACTCTGTAAATAAGCAGGAAAAGAATTGAATAAAATTACCATAAGCTGGAAATGCAACTACAATAGCCACTATAAAATTGAAAAAAAAAATTACAATATTGCACCTGAGGAGTGCTATTGAAATCACCAGCAAGAACAATGGGGATATTACCCCATTTCTCTGCAAGGATCTTTGCCCTTGACAAAAGAAAACGAATCTACAAATCAAATGTTTCAGTATTAAAACAACTGATTGCGGCAACAGATCAGGAAGCTTCTAACGGTTAGTACAAATAGAAAGGAACAGGAATGGAATACAATTGGCAGCTTCATTGTTAGTTAGCCAACATTATAACCGATATGCCACCATAGACTTTATCTTTTCTTTTTTTGTTTTTTCCCTCTTTGAGAGACCGTAAATTTGATATCCAAATTAAAGATGACTGTTGAATATTGAAGTCTCAAGAACCATGAGACTCTGTTATATATACTGTTAGGAGAAAAGGAAAAAAGTTGAAAGAGGAAAGCCTACAACATCAAGCATACCTAATTATGCAAAATACATAAAAAGTATGCAAAGGTTGCAATACAACCATATTCTGCCAAGTAGGCATACACAGATAAATAGTTTTTTTTGGTTGCTGGTCTACCTGAAGAAGTTTTCCTTACAAATTTTACAAAGTTCAAAGTGTCCATGAAAAAAAAATAAATTGCAAGGAGGATACTCTTTTATTTGGAACAATAGATACTCCAGTGAAAAACAGTCATTTATTTAAGCTTGCATCGACGTTGAAAGCAAATCTAGTCAGTTTCTGCATAAAATGCAGATATGGATGTAAAAGAACTACTTACTTGACCTAGTTTGACATCTCCTCGATGTGGATTATAAAGCACATGGATGTTACCAACCAGTAATCTTTTTGATTCAGCTTTGCAAATCTTCCTGTACGAAGTGAAGTCAGAAAAGGGAAGGAGGGATAATGTCAACAAATATACTATAGATGCATAATGAACACACAAATAAATTTAACAAAAAAAAAAGGAGGATATTTACCTAACACAAAATGCAAATGGAAGTCTGGTGTGATGGAAAAGGGAACAAAAAAGAGAATTATTTCAATTCCATTGAAACCCACTTTTCTAAGAGAGAATAAATGGAAACCTAAGTTCCCCAGAAAACTTGAAAAGGCCAAACTCTAATCTTTTTATTATCAATATGCTAGTATAAGTTAGTCTTACACAGTTGAAAGCAGATAAAGCAGATCTTGATATTTACAAATAACCCCAATATCAGTCATACATTTTACACACACACACAGCACCTGCTTGCTACAGTACTGCTATCATACCCCATTTCCTATATAAACCCGTTCTTTGAGAAGCAAAAGATTTGACCATTAAAATGTATAGAAAAGTATTCAACTGGAGGAACTGTAATAGCCAAATAGGTATAGAACAGCCCAAAAGTTGAACATTAAAAAATCACTAAGACAGTTCATTAAAACATGAATCAACAATGTCTTATTCCCAATATTGTTCATTTTCATGTACTGGTATCGTCAACAAGTTACTGACATCAACATAGAGCAATTTGATTGCCAGGAAACAAACATTTTAGGTCAGTACAATGAGAAGTCATAATATAAACAGTATAATCCAATATAAATGACTATTATCTCCAGCTCCGACCATACAAGCAAGATGTTGCCATAATTTTTTGCTTCCTTGTACAATATCTCTAACCAATTTTATACATCGAATGAATAATACATCAAAACATTGAAGAAACTTTATACTGAAGACATTCAAGGAGATCTTGTTGCCACATTCCATAAAAGTATAGCATATAGTGAATATTTTTGGATTGTTACCTCAAATACAGAAAGTTGGGCAACATTATCCCGAAGACCAAGTGCCTTAAATTCAATACTCTCCGCTTCTAACAACCGAACTCTAATTTGAAATAAAAATTCATTAGAAAGTTTATCACCAGCCAAAAGAATTCAGAAGCAATAAATTAAAACAAACTATAATTTCCTTACTCATCAGCTTTCCAGAACACAGCACAACCATCGTTATAATCTCCAGTTCGTCGCTACCATTTTTACTAGTTGGTTTAGTACTTGCCAAAATAACTAGCATAAAACAATTAATATTGACACATGCAGAGAATGCTAACCTTGTAAGAACCAGCGTATCCCAATTTCTCCACACTCTTCAATAAATCAAAATACCTATCCACCTCCTAAAATAACCACTTGCATCCATAAATTTCAACTAGTGGTATAGTAATCCAAACTTTTATATGAAAGAAAATCTTGAAATTTAAAAATAAAAAAAATAAAAAATAAAAAAATGCTTACTTGTAGACATATAATATCAGGGTTCCATCCAGCTAATTCTTTACAGATGACCCTTTTTCGATGTGCCCATTTCAAGTAAAGAGGATCAATGTTTGGGTACATATCTCTGTGTTTATAAGCGTTTCTATCCCCCAATATATTATATGACACAACCGTAAATCGATTTTCTAAATTACAAACACAAAATCACAAGAATTAGAAGTTTACAACTCAAGAAGTAAACCAATAATTGGAACACGAGTTAAGTAGAAATTAAAACAAACAGCTACGTTGCAATTAAACATAACTATTGAATTTTCATTATATTACACTTAAGTTGTAAATGTCATGTTTCGTTTAAAGCAAAAAAACACACCTTGTAATGCTTGTGGTTGATCATCTTCGACCCAGTGGCGGATAATTTCAGGTTTGAACCACCGGCGGCTATAAGAGCTAGAAGATAAGGATGGTGTGGGGCCAGTAGCGAAGCAGGACATTGCGTTGGTTGCGGGTTTACAGGACAATAAGAAGCAGAGGAAGAAAGGTTGCCGCCGGGCAGAGCCAAAGGTGAACAAGGGGGCGCGCGGGCTGAGCCAAGAGGAAGAACACGTACTGCATGCCATTGGCTGTTGGTTTTTGGAAGAACAAACGAGCAGTGGATATTAAAGAGTCTACGGGTAGTTATAAGGAAATAACGAAATAGAGATACAGTGGATAGTGAATGCATAGCCGTTGAGAATTTAGATGCCAAAATGATAAGGTACCAATAACTTTTTTTTGAAAAAGTTAAATGTAAAATTAGAGCTTTTTTCTCAAAAATGTTCTTAAGCTATTTCACAAAAACCATATAGAAGCTATTCATCTAAATCAAGATGAGCATGAGCTAAAATGAGACTCAAAGAAACTATCTAGGCTGAAGAAGCTAATCAATGGGTACAAAAATTAGCTTCTCGGTATTGATATTCAAATCCTGATGCCTTTTATTAACCCTTGCATTTGCATACAACAAAATTTAAAAATTCAAAAATTTTCAACTTCTGACATTATTAGTTATATTGGAAACAGACAATATGCAAGAAGGGATTAAATTCATGGCAGTTTAGAACTGTTGACTTTTTACGCTATCATTTACACTATATTTGGGAAGGAAGGGGAAAAAAAAGAGATGAGAGAAAATATATGTGGAAAATAAGGAAGGGTTATAGTGTTTATTTTCCTTCTTTATTTTCACCCTATGTTTGGATTGGAAGGAAAATAAAATGAGTAAAGAAAATATTATTATTAGAAATTTACAATTTTACCTTTAATAAAATAATGAAAATAATAATAAATTAAGAGTGAAATTGTGTTACGATTAACAAAAAAAAGAGAAACTTGCACAATCAAAATTAAAATAGTTCAAACTAAACACTAGGATATGTACAAGTCTTGTAAATACATATAAATTATTTTATATTATAATTTATCAAAAGTCATTTGAAACATAAAGAAAAGTAACAAATATACTATTAAGGGCAGTTTTGTAATTTACCAAAATAATCAGATTCTCGTCAAAGAATTGTCAAAACATCCGTTCTATAATACTTATTACATTTGAAAAAATATTTTATTTCAAATGCCTATCACGTTTGTGAATTCAAAGAGTAATAAATATTATTTTCTACGTTTACTTTTGTCTATGAGTATGAACAATAATTATTATTTTAATTTAATGATTTTTTTAAAAAATTAATATTAAATTAAGGGTAATGTAATCAATTTATTTAATAATTTATTATAACTTAAATGAATTTAATAATTTTTTAAAGATCGTGAAATTTTAAATGTAACGAGTATTACGAAACAGATATAGTATAGATACTGGAACAAGGTTTAATTCTGTTGAGCCTTTTTCTAATCTTCCTCTTTGGAAGAAGCTGAGTTTACATATTCCTCTAAAAGTGGCTCATTTTCTTTGGCGTGCCTGTAGCAGAATTTTACCTTCCAAGAGTGTTTTGTTATTACAAAGAGGGACTCCTTTGACCATAGTTCTGCAATTCAGACCGGATCGGCCGGTTCGACCGAGATTGGGCTATGGTCCGGTCCGAGTTACATTAAAAAATCGAACAGTGAAAAAATCGAAGTGAATTGGTCAAAACCGGACCGGAGAAAAACCGATTCGATTCAATTTTGGATATTTTTAAAAAATAATGGGCGTTTTTTAAATTTGGGCCTCCAAAAAATTAGGCCCACTAATTTTTTAATCTTTGGATCTTTTTATTTATAAACCCAAATCCTAATATATTAATTAAATAAAAAATAAAAATATATTTTATGGTAATTAATTTTTTTATTTTAAATTTATTTATATTTTATTTTATTTAAATTATTTACTAATTTTTATTTTTTTTGTAAAATTCAAATTTGAATTTTTTTTTATTTGAGTTCAAATCTTTTTTTAACTTATATTTTCAATTTTATTTAATAAATATATTTAAAAATATCATATATAGAAATTCAGTTCAACTGTATTGAACCTGGTCAAACCCTCCAATTCAGTAAATTCATATCTTCACTGGCTCACTGATCAGTCCGGTTCTCAGAACACTACATTTGACATAGAGTATATCCTTGGTGACTCCATTGTGCATGCTCTTGTTCCATATATAGTACGTTGAAACTGTGTTGGGCTCTTCATGGCTTATTTGTTGCAGGTATTGATCTTATTGATTTTAGAGAATTTTGATATATTTTCACAAAATACAAAAATAAATACTAATTTTTCCTATTTTATAACTGTAAAAAACTATTTAGTCCCTTAAGTTTGATCAAGTTTACTACTTTGTCCATATATTTTAGAGAGCCAATTAAAAGACCACAGAACTTATTTTCGTCAAACAATTTCATCCTTTCATAAAAAAAAAGGAAGCAATTTTTACTTTGTTTTAGTTAGTAAAAAGACCACACTATCCTTTGTAGGACAAAAATACTCGTATTCATTAAAGGATAATATGGTCTTTTTGCTAAAATACTTTCTTTTTTTTTTTTTATTATGGAAAGAGTAAATTGTTTGATGGACACAAATCGCTTGGACCTTTTAATTGGTTCTCCAAAATAGCGGGAGAGACAGTACAGGGGACATTAATCTGTGTAGTCGCTTGGACCCATCAGTTATATTTTAAAGCTTTTTTTTATTATAATGTGTAGTTAATTTATATTTATATTTTATTTGGACATTAATCTCTTACACGCTATGCCAGTAGTTTGGCTTTTGGAGATATTTTGGAAATTTTTGGAGATATTTTGGATGCAGTGACTTTCCAAGATTGGAAAATTTTCAGATCACTTTCATAACATTTATCACTGTGTATTTTGCAAATATCTATATATATACACACACCCCTTATCATAAAATACTTTATTTTTATCACTCCCTTCAATCTCCAAAACAAACAAGAAACATTATGATGTTGCCTTTCATCTTAGCCGTTCTCGTGGTCCTGCTTGGACACTTCGCATACTTCCTGCTCACCTTACTCGCCACCTCGTCGCTACCATCAGAACACCGTGAAAATGACCGGAAGCTACCTCCGGGACCTTCACCCTTACCAATCATCGGTAATCTCCACATTTTAGGGAACCTTCCGCATCAAGCGCTCTACAAGTTAGCCAAATTCCATGGGCCGATAATGTCGTTGCGATTAGGCTTTGTACAAACCATTGTAGTCTCGTCGGCTAATGCAGCGAAACTATTTCTCAAGACACACGACGCTGTTTTCTGTAGCCGTCCGAAATCACAAACTTCTCGCTACTTGTCGTATGGTACTAAAGGGATGGCTTTTACGGAGTACGGTCCTTACTGGCGTAGCGTTAGGAAATTTTGTACCATACAAATTTTTTCTGCGTCGAAAATAGAGTCTTTTGCGCCTATGAGGAAGGAGGAGTTGGGATTTTATGTTGATTCATTGAAGCGAGCTGCGGCGGCGCGTGAGGTGGTGGATTTTAGTGTGGGCGTCGGGGACATGATTCAGAATATTGCTTGTACGATGGTTTTTGGAGGAGCAAATAACCGTGAACTGCATTTAAAAGCGCTTGTTAAGGACGCTTTGCTGTTGGCTGGAGCTTTCAATATAGCTGATTATATCCCCTTTTCCGGACCATTTGATCTTCGGGTACTTCACCCAAACCCAATTATTTATATATTTGATGTCAAATTTTCAATTATATTATAATATATGTAAATTATTAATATTCTGATCTTTGCATCTTATTCACTTTTAATTAATCCTAAATTAACATTAGCTTAAAAAATTACTTTCTCCCTCCTAGTGGATAGTCCATCTTTTTTTTTGTTTATCTCAAGATAGAGTCCATTATTTTTTTTCATTATAATTAATTTTTAAATTATCTACTATATTTTTATTATATTTTATTTTATTTTAATAAACTTATTTCATTCGGAAAAAAAATTTATTAAGACCGTATCTTGATATCGATCGCCCGACTCAAAAAAGGAAAGCAAAAAGAAAAATTTAGAACACTTTTTAAAGAATTTTTTATTTCATTAGTTTGGTCCGTTGATGGAGTTATAAAATCAATCCATGCACCACATATAAATAAGTATTTTTCATTTTATTAAACATAGTTATGGATAAGATTAAACTTATCTAAATATAATATATGGACCCACTTAGAACAGAACAAATAAAAATAGAGATTTTTAAAAATAATTTCCACTTCATCTTTTTTTTTTCTTTTCATTAAATGATTAAAATACATTCATTTGAATAAAAACATTTATTTTTCTATGAATGGGTCATAGATGGAGTCTAAATAATTCGATCCATTTTATTAAGATATTTACATGGCATTCTTAACATTTTTGTGAGGAACTTAATTTTTAGAGTAGAGAGCCCGCATAAAAAGTTTTAAATTCTTAATGAGATACCGGAAATATTCTGATTTTTTTTTAAAAAAAAAATATTTTTCATTTGTTTGGTGGATTCGTAGACAGTCTTGGCAAGTTAAGTAGTTAGAATTCAAAATTTTTGAATACCAAACCTTTGAATGTGCAGGGGTTAACCAAACGTATGAAGGCACTTAGCAAAGCCATGGACAAAATCTTGGAGAGGATAATTGATGAACATGAAAAAGAAGCTAGTTCGGAGAAAAAGCAACAAAAATATTTCATTGATGTGCTACTTTCATTAATGAACCAACCTATGGTGACATCATCTGATAATGCACTATCCACAATCGATAGGACACATATAAAAGCCATCTTAATAGACCTGATTATAGGTTCATTTGATACTTCATCCACCACAATTGAATGGACACTAGCAGAACTTCTAAGACATCCTCATGCACTGAAATGCTTACAGGATGAGTTACAAAATGTGGTTGGAATGAATAGTATGGTGGAGGAGAAGCATTTGTCTAAGCTTCCATATTTGGATATGGTAATAAAAGAAAGCTTAAGGTTACACCCTATCGCGCCATTGCTCATTCCTCGTGAAGCCATGGAAGATGTAATGGTCGATGATTATTATATACCGAAAAAATCAAGAGTTATAGTGAATGTTTGGGCAATCGGACGAGATCCTGATGCATGGTCGGATGTCGAAAAATTTTTACCAGAAAGATTTATTGATACGAATATAGATTTTCATGGACAAAACTTTCAACTTATTCCATTTGGTTCCGGTCGAAGAGGGTGTCCTGGAAAACAACTAGGGTTAACAGTTGTCAAGATTGTTGTAGCTCAATTAGTGCATTGTTTTGACTGGGAGCTACCAAATGGATTATTGCCTGGTGAGTTGGATATGAATGAGAAATTTGGCCTCTCGTTGCCTAGAGCCAACCATTTGCTTGTTGTGCCAAAATATCGACTAGGCACATAAATCTTCAAAAGAAATCATAATAAAAGTTCACTATCAGAATTGTATATTATGCTGTAGCTAATCCCTGTATTGTCACAAGCACCAGTAAGGAGAGATAAGATTTGCTTATGCCCTGTTTAAGGGCTCATCCATATATTAGAGCAATCCATGAAAAGTTTTAAAATATCGATAATAATATTTTAATTTTTTCTGAATAAATGGTAAAAAAATTTACAATGTATGTTATAATATTGAGAAAATTTATAATGAAACAAAAAAAATTTAGTAGTAAACGAAAATAAATAAATCAATAAATAATAGCCAAAGCTATATATTTGAAATTTTGGTTTGTCTATTGATGTGCCTTTTTCATTAAATGGAAAATTAATATATGCAAATGCAAAGTCAAGAGTACTTAATTCAGTTATTTTAAATGGACAACTAAAATATGTAAATACAAATAGTCTGCTCCGCATCAGCGTTTTAGAAAATTTTTAATTTTTTATCAGAGTCAAAACACTATATTTATCAATTTAATTGTTCGGTAATTTAATTTTTATAACAAAAGTTATGGAGTGTTTCATGAGACGTTAAATCCCTTAAATCCCGTTTATTATAATTGTTTGTTTTGAATTTTTTTTATTGAAAAAATGATACGATATTTATTTTTTGAAAACTATTTTCTTTTCTAAAATTTATTTTTCTTTTTTTTTTCTTGTTTCATGATGTTAAAAATTATTCCAATTACCAAATCTCTCTTATTAAGTCATTAAAGATTTTACTTAATAATAAATTTTCTAAAAATTCAAAGTTTCATATGAAATAATTAAAAATATTTTATAATTTAATTTTAAAATTTCAATATTACAGTAATTATTGATTATTATGTTGAATAAAAATATAATATTCAAATATTATAATAAATAAATGATATTAAATGACATTAAATTATATAAATAAAGAAAATAATAATGAATATAAAAATAACACTAAATAGAGAAGAGATTTAAAAAAATTGATAATTCGAATAAAGATAAAAATATATGTTTATTTATTTTGGATAAATAAATGACATTAGATTTATATAGATAGAGAAAATAATAGTAATAACAACAATAATTTTATGAGAATAAATTTTATAAAAATAAAAAAATGAGAAATGTAGAATTAAAAACAGGAAACACAACTATGTAAACCACTGTTTGTGGTTTCATAAAATTTATTTTTTGTTTTCAAAACAATTTTTTCAAAAATAAAGAAAAAAAATTAAATAAGTTTAAACAAACAAAATTTGTTTATTTTTTTAAAAAAATGAAAACCAAAAAATTTAATCGAAAACAAACCGCATCTTAATGTTTAGCATTTTAAATTCTATTTTTTGACATTCTTATCCTGTTATTTTTTTCCCCTATTCTTAAGGTTTACAATTCTATTACTTTTTTTTTGTCATTTTAATTTAAATAATTAATAATAAATTTATTTTCGCCAAACACTTTTATTTTACACCACTGTATAAACAATTAACAATTAATGTCTAACAACTAAAAGTTATTAGAATGTCTAACAACCATTACAACAGCTACAATTGCCCAACAGACCAAAGTGAAAAGCTTAGCAGGCAAGAGTACTTAATTCATTTAAAGATAATGCAAAGTAATGACTGCGATAATGCATGGACAGGAAAATTCACGTAAAAATAATTGCATGAACAAGAAAAACACAATATGGATTGTTATAATTTTATGAATAGTATATATATATATATATATATATGTTTTTTAATTTATTGGATGATTTTAAGATTGAAATAATATTGTAGGACTACGCAATATGGGTAATATTCCTCTTGATTCACTAAATTAGTGAAAATAATTGTAGTCGACAAGACTCGAACTCGAGACCTTTTATTCATTTCATTAATAAAAAACCAACTAGATCATCAACTGATTGGCTAAACGAATAATATAATAAAATTATTGCTTGTTATATTGTAATTTAAAAGAAGGGAGTTACCCATAATAAGTGGCTCTAGGCTAAATGGCCCCAACGGGATCAGCATCCAAAAATTGCCCAATCCTTGAAGAGGTGTTATCCACAAGTCTAACACCGACAGGACCTCTTAGGCTTGGTCATGATTCAGTTTTAAGCACTGGAACTGAATTGAAACCGAACTGTTCAAAATTAAAATTGAATTGTAATCGACGGCTTAAGATTTCAAATCGCAATCGAAATTGACGATTTAAGGTTTGATTGTAATTTTTTATATTTGAAAATTAAAATCGGCGATTTCAATTTGAAACCGTAAAACAAATATCACACTTCATACTTGATTTTTAATTGTTAAATCAACTTTATTTTTTATTATTAAATACAATAATTTTATCATCATTTTAAAATTTATTAATATAAATATAACTTATAAATTAAAAGTTAAAAAAGGAAAAAAAAATTTTATACAATATAGGCGTAGATGTATCATCAACGAGAACATCTTATGATAACAATGATTAAAATGAATGAGTTATTTCATTTTTTTCTTAAATAAATGTAAGCCAATTATGTAGACCGTGATTTCTCTATATTCTAATTAAGAGGACATATAGTCAATATAATTTAAAAATATATATATATAAATTGAGTATAAGTCTATTTTTTGACATGTTTCTCAATTTAAATTTATAGAAATTAAATAGTATTAAAGAATTTTAAATTTATATTTTGTGTAATTATAATTTTTTAACAAATTTTAAAACTATTAATTTACTGTTTTAGTCTTTATTTAATTTAATATTATTATTTGTTATTAATTTTCTTATTTAGCTAAAAAAATCATTTAACTTTGGTTTCAAAACGGAACCGAACCGGAATAAATGGTTTTAAAATCGTCTTAAAAACCGTCTAAATGCGGTTCGGTTCCAGTTTTATCTTTTTTTATATCAAAATTAGCGGTTTTAAAACAGAAGTCGACGGCTCTGGAACCGTGGTCATGCCTACTCCTCCGTACTGCCTCATTAACCAAGCAGTTAGCAGCTGCATTTACTTCACCGTAGACTTTGAAAAGCTTCACTCTCCAATTCCGCTCCATCATGTACCTGCATTCTTTCGCAATGTTTCTCAATCTGGAAGAACCTTGAGCATTTCCAATCACCATATCAACTGCAGCTTGGGAGTCAGTTTGGATAACTAGCTGCAAAAACCCATTTTCCCATATTGCTTGTTAAATATAGCTACAACATATAATAATAGGCATCTAGAGGTAATATTTCAAATTGAGAGTAATGCTTAGCCAATTTCAAATGATTAGAAAACTTCTAGAGGTAATATTTTGAAGAATTTGGTCTATTGACCCGTTGTAGAGGCTAAATCATTAATAATATTCTAAATTTTGCGGGTAATTTTAATTGTGCTCTAACTCAAATTTTTTTCTTTTAGTACCCTAAACTTCAATTTTAATTATAATAACACTTTAATTTCAAATTATATATAATTCAATGAATAGAATATTATTTTCTTTGGACCTATACTCTTTCTTATTGCTAGGTTAACAAAAAAATTACTATTTAACGAAACCTAATTAATTATATTAGTTAGAAATTTAAATTCATAAAAGGACAAGTAAAATAATAAATTTTAGTCGTTTATAAGATATTAGTTTAAATTTTTTTGTTTTGCTATTTCTTAGCGTAGAATTTTGTTTATGCTAGTGTTAAATCTCTTATAAAAATAGATTTTATTCATTATGACGTTATTTTATGAAATAACCTATTAATTTATTTTTAAAAGAATTTTTATTTAAAATTTAATTGTAAATTTTCACCAATGAGAATTGAAGAAAAATAATATTTTATGCCGCGAACCGAATCGAAAACTGAATTTAAATAGTCTAACT